>CAXHJY010001517.1:10000-82644 GCA_964016885.1 Eledone cirrhosa | reverse complement strand
CTAGCATTTCTACGATTTCTCCTGCTCTTCCTTTCATTGAGCCTACATTGATGTACCAACTCGGAGGTTTTGGGCATTTGTCGACACTCGTAGGGGAGGGTCTCTGGGTTGGCGCTTCACGGTGGTGCTTGTAGCTCGCAGATTCATATTTCATCTATTGATTTCAGAGTTGCTCGTGTATTCCCAGCTCATCCATCCCTAACGGTGGGAAAATTGAGGCTAGAAGGACAGTGGTGGTGGGGTAATGGCCATGGGTGTGTTGGGGATGCGCCAGAGGAGGAGAGAGTTAGTTAGGCAGGTAGTAGCAGCAGCAGCAGTGAAATGGCATGCTAGGTTTGATTGGTCGAATAGACTATGGTGGTGTGTGGGGGTGGGGGGGAGGGAAATTGTGAGGTAGGAACTGAGGGGTCCGCATGGTAAATATCCAAGTTAATACTACATCAGTAAAATTAACAATAATAACAGTCCATGAAAAAAGCTACTAAGAGAAACCCTCGAAAATTTATCGCTAATACAGCAGGGAAAATTTATTGTGAGGTAGGAACTGAGGGTCGCATGGTAAATATCCAAGTTAATACTACATCAGTAAAATTAACAATAATAACGTCATGAAAAAAGCTACTAAGAGAAACCCTCGAAAATTTATCGCTAATACCAGCAGGGAAAATTTATTGTGGAGGTAGGAACTGAGGGTGCATGGTAAATATCCAAGTTAATACTACATCAGTAAAATTAACAATAATAACGTCATGAAAACAGCTACTAAGAGAAACCCTCGAAAATTTATCGCTAATACAGCAGGGAAAATTTATTGTGAGGTAGGAACTGAGGGTCGCATGGTAAATATCCAAGTTAATACTACATCAGTAAAATTAACAATAATAAACGTCATTGAAAAAAGCTACTAAGAGAAACCCTCGAACAATTTATCGCTAATACAGCAGGAAATTTATTGTGAGGTAGGACTGAGGGTCGCATGGTAAATATCCAAGTTAATACTACATCAGTAAAATTAACAATAATAACGTCATGAAAAAAGCTACTCAAGGAGAAACCTCGAAAATTTATCGCTAATACAGCAGGGAAAATTTATTGTGAGGTAGGAACTGAGGGTCGCATGGTAAATATCCAAGTTAATACTACATCAGTAAAATTAACAATAATAACGTCATGAAAAAAGCTACTAGAGAAACCCTCGAAAATTTATCGCTAATACAGCAGGGAAAATTTATTGTGAGGTAGGAACTGAGGGTCGCATGGTAAATATCCAAGTTAATACTACATCAGTAAAATTAACAATAATAACGTCATGAAAAAAGCTACTAAGAGAAACCCTCGAAAATTATCGCTAATACAGCAGGGAAAATTTATTGTGAGGTAGGAAACTTGAGGGTCGCATGGTAAATATCCAAGTTAATACTACATCAGTAAATATAACAATAATAACGTCATGAAAAAAGCTACTAAGAGAAACCCCTCGAAAATTTATCGCTAATACAGCAGGGAAAATTTATTGTGAGGTAGGAACTGAGGGTCGCATGGTAAATATCAAGTTAATACTACATCAGTAAAATTAACAATAATAACGTCATGAAAAAAGCTACTAAGAGAAACCCTCGAAAATTTATCGCTAATACAGCAGGGAAAATTTATTGTGAGGTAGGAACTGAGGGTCGCATGGTAAATATCCAAGTTAATACTACATCAGTAAAATTAACAATAATAACGTCATGAAAAAAGCTACTAAGAGAAACCCTCGAAAATTTATCGCTAATACAGCAGGGAAAATTTATTGTGAGGTAGGAACTGAGGGTCGCATGGTAAATATCCAAGTTAATACTACATCAGTAAAATTAACAATAATAACGTCATGAAAAAAGCTACTAAGAGAAACCCTCGAAAATTTATCGCTAATACAGCAGGGAAAATTTATTGTGAGGTAGGAACTGAGGGTCGCATGGTAAATATCCAAGTTAATACTACATCAGTAAAATTAACAATAATAACGTCATGAAAAAAGCTACTAAGAGAAACCCTCGAAAATTTATCGCTAATACAGCAGGGAAAATTTATTGTGAGGTAGGAACTGAGGGTCGCATGGTAAATATCCAAGTTAATACTACATCAGTAAAATTAACAATAATAACGTCATGAAAAAAGCTACTAAGAGAAACCCCTCGAAAATTTATCGCTAATACAGCAGGGAAAATTTATTGTGAGGTAGGAACTGAGGGTCGCATGGTAATATCCAAGTTAATACTACATCAGTAAAATTAACAATAATAACGTCATTGAAAAAAGCTACTAAGAGAAACCCTCGAAAATTTATCGCTAATACAGCAGGGAAAATTTATTGTGAGGTAGGAACTGAGGGTCGCATGGTAAATATCCAAGTTAATACTACATCAGTAAAATTAACAATAATAACGTCATGAAAAAAGCTACTAAGAGAAACCCTCGAAAATTTATCGCTAATACAGCAGGGAAAATTTATTGTGAGGTAGGAACTGAGGGTCGCATGGTAAATATCCAAGTTAATACTACATCAGTAAAATTAACAATAATAACGTCATGAAAAAAGCTACTAAGAGAAACCCTCGAAAATTTATCGCTAATACAGCAGGGAAAATTTATTGTGAGGTAGGAACTGAGGGTCGCATGGTAAATATCCAAGTTAATACTACATCAGTAAAATTAACAATAATAACGTCATGAAAAAAGCTACTAAGAGAAACCCTCGAAAATTTATCGCTAATACAGCAGGGAAAATTTATTGTGAGGTAGGAACTGAGGGTCGCATGGTAAATATCCAAGTTAATACTACATCAGTAAAATTAACAATAATAACGTCATGAAAAAAGCTACTAAGAGAAACCCTCGAAAATTTATCGCTAATACAGCAGGGAAATTTATTGTGAGGTAGGAACTGAGGGTCGCATGGTAAATATCCAAGTTAATACTACATCAGTAAAATTAACAATAATAACGTCATGAAAAAAGCTACTAAGAGAAACCCTCGAAAATTTATCGCTAATACAGCAGGGAAAATTTATTGTGAGGTAGGAACTGAGGGTCGCATGGTAAATATCCAAGTTAATACTACATCAGTAAAATTAACAATAATAACGTCATGAAAAAAGCTACTAAGAGAAACCCTCGAAAATTTATCGCTAATACAGCAGGGAAAATTATTGTGAGGTAGGAACTGAGGGTCGCATGGTAAATATCCAAGTTAATACTACATCAGTAAAATTAACAATAATAACGTCATGAAAAAAGCTACTAAGAGAAACCCTCGAAAATTTATCGCTAATACAGCAGGGAAAATTTATTGTGAGGTAGGAACTGAGGGTCGCATGGTAAATATCCAAGTTAATACTACATCAGTAAAATTAACAATAATAACGTCATGAAAAAAGCTACTAAGAGAAACCCTCGAAAATTTATCGCTAATACAGCAGGGAAAATTTATTGTGAGGTAGGAACTGAGGGTCGCATGGTAAATATCCAAGTTAATACTACATCAGTAAAATTAACAATAATAACGTCATGAAAAAAGCTACTAAGAGAAACCCTCGAAAATTTATCGCTAATACAGCAGGGAAAATTTATTGTGAGGTAGGAACTGAGGGTCGCATGGTAAATATCCAAGTTAATACTACATCAGTAAAATTAACAATAATAACGTCATGAAAAAAGCTACTAAGAGAAACCCTCGAAAATTTATCGCTAATACAGCAGGGAAAATTTATTGTGAGGTAGGAACTGAGGGTCGCATGGTAAATATCCAAGTTAATACTACATCAGTAAAATTAACAATAATAACGTCATGAAAAAAGCTACTAAGAGAAACCCTCGAAAATTTATCGCTAATACAGCAGGGAAAATTTATTGTGAGGTAGGAACTGAGGGTCGCATGGTAAATATCCAAGTTAATACTACATCAGTAAATTAACAATAATAACGTCATGAAAAAAGCTACTAAGAGAAACCCTCGAAAATTTATCGCTAATACAGCAGGGAAAATTTATTGTGAGGTAGGAACTGAGGGTCGCATGGTAAATATCCAAGTTAATACTACATCAGTAAAATTAACAATAATAACGTCATGAAAAAAGCTACTAAGAGAAACCCTCGAAAATTTATCGCTAATACAGCAGGGAAAATTTATTGTGAGGTAGGAACTGAGGGTCGCATGGTAAATATCCAAGTTAATACTACATCAGTAAAATTAACAATAATAACGTCATGAAAAAAGCTACTAAGAGAAACCCTCGAAAATTTATCGCTAATACAGCAGGGAAAATTTTATTGTGAGGTAGGAACTGAGGGTCGCATGGTAAATATCCAAGTTAATACTACATCAGTAAAATTAACAATAATAACGTCATGAAAAAAGCTACTAAGAGAAACCCTCGAAAATTTATCGCTAATACAGCAGGGAAAATTTATTGTGAGGTAGGAACTGAGGGTTCCGCATGGTAAATATCCAAGTTAATACTACATCAGTAAAATTAACAATAATAACGTCATGAAAAAAGCTACTAAGAGAAACCCTCGAAAATTTATCGCTAATACAGCAGGGAAAATTTATTGTGAGGTAGGAACTGAGGGTCGCATGGTAAATATCCAAGTTAATACTACATCAGTAAAATTAACAATAATAACGTCATGAAAAAAGCTACTAAGAGAAACCCTCGAAAATTTATCGCTAATACAGCAGGGGAAAATTTATTGTGAGGTAGGAACTGAGGGTCGCATGGTAAATATCCAAGTTAATACTACATCAGTAAAATTAACAATAATAACGTCATGAAAAAAGCTACTAAGAGAAACCCTCGAAAATTTATCGCTAATACAGCAGGGAAAATTTATTGTGAGGTAGGAACTGAGGGTCGCATGGTAAATATCCAAGTTAATACTACATCAGTAAAATTAACAATAATAACGTCATGAAAAAAGCTACTAAGAGAAACCCTCGAAAATTTATCGCTAATACAGCAGGAAAATTTATTGTGAGGTAGGAACTGAGGGTCGCATGGTAAATATCCAAGTTAATACTACATCAGTAAAATTAACAATAATAACGTCATGAAAAAAGCTACTAAGAGAAACCCTCGAAAATTTATCGCTAATACAGCAGGGAAAATTTATTGTGAGGTAGGAACTGAGGGTCCGCATGGTAAATATCCAAGTTAATACTACATCAGTAAAATTAACAATAATAACGTCATGAAAAAAGCTACTAAGAGAAACCCTCGAAAATTTATCGCTAATACAGCAGGGAAAAATTTATTGTGAGGTAGGAACTGAGGGTCGCATGGTAAATATCCAAGTTAATACTACAATCAGTAAAATTAACAATAATAACGTCATGAAAAAAGCTACTAAGAGAAACCCTCGAAAATTATCGCTAATACAGCAGGGAAAATTTATTGTGAGGTAGGAACTGAGGGTCGCATGGTAAATATCCAAGTTAATACTACATCAGTAAAATTAACAATAATAACGTCATGAAAAAAGCTACTAAGAGAAACCCTCGAAAATTTATCGCTAATACAGCAGGGAAAATTTATTGTGAGGTAGGAACTGAGGGTCGCATGGTAAATATCCAAGTTAATACTACATCAGTAAAATTAACAATAATAACGTCATGAAAAAAGCTACTAAGAGAAACCCTCGAAAATTTATCGCTAATACAGCAGGGAAAATTTATTGTGAGGTAGGAACTGAGGGTCGCATGGTAAATATCCAAGTTAATACTACATCAGTAAAATTAACAATAATAACGTCATGAAAAAAGCTACTAAGAGAAACCCCTCGAAAATTTATCGCTAATACAGCAGGGAAAATTTATTGTGAGGTAGGAACTGAGGGTCGCATGGTAAATATCCAAGTTAATACTACATCAGTAAAATTAACAATAATAACGTCATGAAAAAAGCTACTAAGAGAAACCCTCGAAAATTTATCGCTAATACAGCAGGGAAAATTTATTGTGAGGTAGGAACTGAGGGTCGCATGGTAAAATATCCAAGTTAATACTACATCAGTAAAATTAACAATAATAACGTCATGAAAAAAGCTACTAAGAGAAACCCTCGAAAATTTATCGCTAATACAGCAGGGAAAATTTATTGTGAGGTAGGAACTGAGGGTCGCATGGTAAATATCCAAGTTAATACTACATCAGTAAAATTAACAATAATAACGTCATGAAAAAAGCTACTAAGAGAAACCCTCGAAAATTTATCGCTAATACAGCAGGGAAAATTTATTGTGAGGTAGGAACTGAGGGTCGCATGGTAAATATCCAAGTTAATACTACATCAGTAAATTAACAATAATAACGTCATGAAAAAAAGCTACTAAGAGAAACCCTCGAAAATTTATCGCTAATACAGCAGGGAAAATTTATTGTGAGGTAGGAACTGAGGGTTCGCATGGTAAATATCCAAGTTAATACTACATCAGTAAAATTAACAATAATAACGTCATGAAAAAAGCTACTAAGAGAAACCCTCGAAAATTTATCGCTAATACAGCAGGGAAAATTTATTGTGAGGTAGGAACTGAGGGTCGCATGGTAAATATCCAAGTTAATACTACATCAGTAAAATTAACAATAATAACGTCATGAAAAAAGCTACTAAGAGAAACCCTCGAAAATTATCGCTAATACAGCAGGGAAAATTTTATTGTGAGGTAGGAACTGAGGGTCGCATGGTAAATATCCAAGTTAATACTACATCAGTAAAATTAACAATAATAACGTCATGAAAAAAGCTACTAAGAGAAACCCTCGAAAATTTATCGCTAATACAGCAGGGAAAATTTATTGTGAGGTAGGAACTGAGGGTCGCATGGTAAATATCCAAGTTAATACTACATCAGTAAAATTAACAATAATAACGTCATGAAAAAAGCTACTAAGAGAAACCCTCGAAAATTTATCGCTAATACAGCAGGGAAAATTTATTGTGAGGTAGGAACTGAGGGTCGCATGGTAAATATCCAAGTTAATACTACATCAGTAAAATTAACAATAATAACGTCATGAAAAAAGCTACTAAGAGAAACCCTCGAAAATTTATCGCTAATACAGCAGGGAAAATTTATTGTGAGGTAGGAACTGAGGGTCGCATGGTAAATATCCAAGTTAATACTACATCAGTAAAATTAACAATAATAACGTCATGAAAAAAGCTACTAAGAGAAAACCCTCGAAAATTTATCGCTAATACAGCAGGGAAAATTTATTGTGAGGTAGGAACTGAGGGGTCGCATGGTAAATATCCAAGTTAATACTACATCAGTAAAATTAACAATAATAACGTCATGAAAAAAGCTACTAAGAGAAACCCTCGAAAATTTATCGCTAATACAGCAGGGAAAATTTATCTGTGAGGTAGGAACTGAGGGTCGCATGGTAAATATCCAAGTTAATACTACATCAGTAAAAATTAACAATAATAACGTCATGAAAAAAGCTACTAAGAGAAACCCTCGAAAATTTATCGCTAATACAGCAGGGAAAATTTATTGTGAGGTAGGAACTGAGGGTCGCATGGTAAATATCCAAGTTAATACTACATCAGTAAAATTAACAATAATAACGTCATGAAAAAAGCTACTAAGAGAAACCCTCGAAAATTTATCGCTAATACAGCAGGGAAAATTTATTGTGAGGTAGGAACTGAGGGTCGCATGGTAAATATCCAAGTTAATACTACATCAGTAAAATAACAATAATAACGTCATGAAAAAAGCTACTAAGAGAAACCCTCGAAAATTTATCGCTAATACAGCAGGGAAAATTTATTGTGAGGTAGGAACTGAGGGTCGCATGGTAAATATCCAAGTTAATACTACATCAGTAAAATTAACAATAATAACGTCATGAAAAAAGCTACTAAGAGAAACCCTCGAAAATTTATCGCTAATACAGCAGGGAAAATTTATTGTGAGGTAGGAACTGAGGGTCGCATGGTAAATATCCAAGTTAATACTACATCAGTAAAATTAACAATAATAACGTCATGAAAAAAGCTACTAAGAGAAACCCTCGAAAATTTATCGCTAATACAGCAGGGAAAATTTATTGTGAGGTAGGAACTGAGGGTCGCATGGTAAATATCCAAGTTAATACTACATCAGTAAAATTAACAATAATAACGTCATGAAAAAAGCTACTAAGAGAAACCCTCGAAAATTTATCGCTAATACAGCAGGGAAAATTTATTGTGAGGTAGGAACTGAGGGTTCGCATGGTAAATATCCAAGTTAATACTACATCAGTAAAATTAACAATAATAACGTCATGAAAAAAGCTACTAAGAGAAACCCTCGAAAATTTATCGCTAATACAGCAGGGAAAATTTATTGTGAGGTAGGAACTGAGGGTCGCATGGTAAATATCCAAGTTAATACTACATCAGTAAAATTAACAATAATAACGTCATGAAAAAAGCTACTAAGAGAAACCCTCGAAAATTTATCGCTAATACAGCAGGGAAAATTTATTGTGAGGTAGGAACTGAGGGTCGCATGGTAAATATCCAAGTTAATACTACATCAGTAAAATTAACAATAATAACGTCATGAAAAAAGCTACTAAGAGAAACCCTCGAAAATTTTATCGCTAATACAGCAGGGAAAATTTATTGTGAGGTAGGAACTGAGGGGTCGCATGGTAAATATCCAAGTTAATACTACATCAGTAAAATTAACAATAATAACGTCATGAAAAAAGCTACTAAGAGAAACCCTCGAAAATTTATCGCTAATACAGCAGGGAAAATTTATTGTGAGGTAGGAACTGAGGGTCGCATTTCGGTAAATATCCAAGTTAATACTACATCAGTAAAATTAACAATAATAACGTCATGAAAAAAGCTACTAAGAGAAACCCTCGAAAATTTATCGCTAATACAGCAGGGAAAATTTATTGTGAGGTAGGAACTGAGGGTCGCATGGTAAATATCCAAGTTAATACTACATCAGTAAAATTAACAATAATAACGTCATGAAAAAAGCTACTAAGAGAAACCCTCGAAAATTTATCGCTAATACAGCAGGGAAAATTTATTGTGAGGTAGGAACTGAGGGTCGCATGGTAAATATCCAAGTTAATACTACATCAGTAAAATTAACAATAATAACGTCATGAAAAAAGCTACTAAGAGAAACCCTCGAAAATTTATCGCTAATACAGCAGGGGAAAATTTATTGTGAGGTAGGAACTGAGGGTCGCATGGTAAATATCCAAGTTAATACTACATCAGTAAAATTAACAATAATAACGTCATGAAAAAAGCTACTAAGAGAAACCCTCGAAAATTTATCGCTAATACAGCAGGGAAAATTTAACGCTAATACAGCAGGGAACATCATAATATTAACGACATGAAAAAGCTACTAAGAGAAACCCTCGAAAATTTATCGCTAATACAGCAGGGAAAATTTAACGCTAATACAGCAGGGAACATCATAATATTAACGACAATATGTAGGCTAAAATACCTTCGTAGATTAGGTGGATGGCTGGCTGGGAAAATTTGAATCAGCTCAGTGGTACATTTAGCAGAGAAGAATGGCAAAGTGTCTTATCTCTTCAATATTTTCAGATTGAATGAATTAGGTTAAAGACAGGGTAGTAAGCCTTAAAGAAGTGCATAGAGGGGGGGGGGGGGGTAGGAACTGAGGGGTCGCATGGTAAATAACTGAGAGAGATACAATAGGATTAGAATACCGCATGGTAAATATCCAAGTTAATAAGTTAATACTACATCAGTAAAATTAACAATAATAACGTCATGAAAAAAGCTACTAAGAGAAACCCTCGAAAATTTATCGCTAATACAGCAGGGAAAATTTAACGCTAATACAGCAGGGAACATCATAATATTAACGACATGAAAAAGCTACTAAGAGAAACCCTCGAAAATTTATCGCTAATACAGCAGGGAAAATTTAACGCTAATACAGCAGGGAACATCATAATATTAACGACAATATGTAGGCTAAAATACCTTCGTAGATTAGGTGGATGGCTGGCTGGGAAAATTTGAATCAGCTCAGTGGTACATTTTAGCAGAGAAGAATGGCAAAGTGTCTTATCTCTTCAATATTTTCAGATTGAATGAATTAGGTTAAAGACAGGGTAGTAAGCCTTAAAGAAGTGCATAGAGGGGGGGGGGGGGTAGGAACTGAGGGTCGCATGGTAAATAACTGAGAGAGATACAATAGGATTAGAATACCGCATGGTAAATATCCAAGTTAATAAGTTAATACTACATCAGTAAAATTAACAATAATAACGTCATGAAAAAAGCTACTAAGAGAAACCCTCGAAAATTTATCGCTAATACAGCAGGGAAAATTTAACGCTAATACAGCAGGGAACATCATAATATTAACGACATGAAAAAGCTACTAAGAGAAACCCTCGAAAATTTATCGCTAATACAGCAGGGAAAATTTAACGCTAATACAGCAGGGAACATCATAATATTAACGACAATATGTAGGCTAAAATACCTTCGTAGATTAGGTGGATGGCTGGCTGGGAAAATTTGAATCAGCTCAGTGGTACATTTTAGCAGAGAAGAATGGCAAAGTGTCTTATCTCTTCAATATTTTCAGATTGAATGAATTAGGTTAAAGACAGGGTAGTAAGCCTTAAAGAAGTGCATAGAGGGGGGGGGGGGGTAGGAACTGAGGGTCGCATGGTAAATAACTGAGAGAGATACAATAGGATTAGAATACCGCATGGTAAATATCCAAGTTAATAAGTTAATACTACATCAGTAAAATTAACAATAATAACGTCATGAAAAAAGCTACTAAGAGAAACCCTCGAAAATTTATCGCTAATACAGCAGGGAAAATTTAACGCTAATACAGCAGGGAACATCATAATATTAACGACATGAAAAAGCTACTAAGAGAAACCCTCGAAAATTTATCGCTAATACAGCAGGGAAAATTTAACGCTAATACAGCAGGGAACATCATAATATTAACGACAATATGTAGGCTAAAATACCTTCGTAGATTAGGTGGATGGCTGGCTGGGAAAATTTGAATCAGCTCAGTGGTACATTTTAGCAGAGAAGAATGGCAAAGTGTCTTATCTCTTCAATATTTTCAGATTGAATGAATTAGGTTAAAGACAGGGTAGTAAGCCTTAAAGAAGTGCATAGAGGGGGGGGGGGGGGTAGGAACTGAGGGTCGCATGGTAAATAACTGAGAGAGATACAATAGGATTAGAATACCGCATGGTAAATATCCAAGTTAATAAGTTAATACTACATCAGTAAAATTAACAATAATAACGTCATGAAAAAAGCTACTAAGAGAAACCCTCGAAAATTTATCGCTAATACAGCAGGGAAAATTTAACGCTAATACAGCAGGGAACATCATAATATTAACGACATGAAAAAGCTACTAAGAGAAACCCTCGAAAATTTATCGCTAATACAGCAGGGAAAATTTAACGCTAATACAGCAGGGAACATCATAATATTAACGACAATATGTAGGCTAAAATACCTTCGTAGATTAGGTGGATGGCTGGCTGGGAAAATTTGAATCAGCTCAGTGGTACATTTTAGCAGAGAAGAATGGCAAAGTGTCTTATCTCTTCAATATTTTCAGATTGAATGAATTAGGTTAAAGACAGGGTAGTAAGCCTTAAAGAAGTGCATAGAGGGGGGGGGGGGGGGGGTAGGAACTGAGGGTCGCATGGTAAATAACTGAGAGAGATACAATAGGATTAGAATACCGCATGGTAAATATCCAAGTTAATAAGTTAATACTACATCAGTAAAATTAACAATAATAACGTCATGAAAAAAGCTACTAAGAGAAACCCTCGAAAATTTATCGCTAATACAGCAGGGAAAATTTAACGCTAATACAGCAGGGAACATCATAATATTAACGACATGAAAAAGCTACTAAGAGAAACCCTCGAAAATTTATCGCTAATACAGCAGGGAAAATTTAACGCTAATACAGCAGGGAACATCATAATATTAACGACAATATGTAGGCTAAAATACCTTCGTAGATTAGGTGGATGGCTGGCTGGGAAAATTTGAATCAGCTCAGTGGTACATTTTAGCAGAGAAGAATGGCAAAGTGTCTTATCTCTTCAATATTTTCAGATTGAATGAATTAGGTTAAAGACAGGGTAGTAAGCCTTAAAGAAGTGCATAGAGGGGGGGGGGGGGGTTAGGAACTGAGGGTCGCATGGTAAATAACTGAGAGAGATACAATAGGATTAGAATACCGCATGGTAAATATCCAAGTTAATAAGTTAATACTACATCAGTAAAATTAACAATAATAACGTCATGAAAAAAGCTACTAAGAGAAACCCTCGAAAATTTATCGCTAATACAGCAGGGAAAATTTAACGCTAATACAGCAGGGAACATCATAATATTAACGACATGAAAAAGCTACTAAGAGAAACCCTCGAAAATTTATCGCTAATACAGCAGGGAAAATTTAACGCTAATACAGCAGGGAACATCATAATATTAACGACAATATGTAGGCTAAAATACCTTCGTAGATTAGGTGGATGGCTGGCTGGGAAAATTTGAATCAGCTCAGTGGTACATTTTAGCAGAGAAGAATGGCAAAGTGTCTTATCTCTTCAATATTTTCAGATTGAATGAATTAGGTTAAAGACAGGGTAGTAAGCCTTAAAGAAGTGCATAGAGGGGGGGGGGTAGGAACTGAGGGTCGCATGGTAAATAACTGAGAGAGATACAATAGGATTAGAATACCGCATGGTAAATATCCAAGTTAATAAGTTAATACTACATCAGTAAAATTAACAATAATAACGTCATGAAAAAAGCTACTAAGAGAAACCCTCGAAAATTTATCGCTAATACAGCAGGGAAAATTTAACGCTAATACAGCAGGGAACATCATAATATTAACGACATGAAAAAGCTACTAAGAGAAACCCTCGAAAATTTATCGCTAATACAGCAGGGAAAATTTAACGCTAATACAGCAGGGAACATCATAATATTATTAACAATGAATATTGTGAAAAATTTAGTGTAAAAGTTGGTGTTCATCAAGGCTCTGTCCTTAGCCCCCTCCTATTTATTATTGCCCTTCAGGCTATAACAGAGGAGTTCAAGACCGGCTGCCCATGGGAACTCCTATACGCAGATGATCTAACGCTCATAGCTGAATCAATGGCTGAACTAGAGAAGAAATTCCAAACATGGAAGCATGGCCTAGAATCAAAAGGCCTTAAAGTTAACTTGTCTAATACTAAAGTTCTATTTTGTAGAAAGGAAAATAGGGCACAGGTGTCCCCAGGGAAATGGCCATGCTCAGTGTGTAGGAAAGGAGTAGGCAGAAATTCCATTTTATGTCTCAAATGCAAAGTATGGGTACATAAAAGATGTAGTGGGATCACAGGTAAACTATCTAAGAACATAGACTTTATATGTGGCCGATGCTCAGGTGCAATAAGTAGCAAGTGTCCAAAGGATACTAGCTCCTTCTATTGCCCAGATGGTTCTATAGAAATAGTAGACACTTTCCGTTACCTGGGTGACGAAATCAGCAGCAGTGGCGGGTGTTCTGAAAGTACAGTAGCCAGAGTCAGAACGGGATGGAAAAAGTTCAGAGAGTTTATACCGCTGTTGGCCACAAAAGGTTTCTCTCTCAAAATGAAAGGCAGATTGTATGATGCCTGTATACAAACAGAAATGCTACATGGCAGTGAGACATGGGCATTACGTGAAGAGGACCTGTGCAGACTGGAAAGGAACGAAGCATGCATGCTCCGTTGGATGTGTAATAGTAATATACGTGAACGGCAAAGCATAAATGAACTAAGTGAGAAATTAGGAATAAGAGGGATCATATGCTGTTTACTCGAGAGAAGACTATGTTGGTATGGTCACGTGATGCACATGAAAGACGTCAGCTGTATAAAAAAGTGCAGGGCGATCAAAATTGATGGTAGTTACAGAGTAGGTAGACCCAGAAAACCTGGGACGATTTGATAAATTTCGACCTTACACACTTGCACCTCTCTAAGACAATGTCACTGAACCGAGACCTTTTGCGCTACGCAGTAATACAGAAGACCCGCCTTGCCTGTGTACAAAGCGAAACCTACAGTCAGTAGGCACCTCTTAACCAAATATACAGCCCAATCCACTACCCCTACCCTATCCTCCCACTCCCACCACCCTCTCTCTGTAAAGTTGGTACCACAACATCCAGTCCAAATAAATGAGATAATGAGATCGAGATTGTGTAGGTGTCACGACAAAAAAACACAGTCCACGCTTTAATGTGGCCGTGTAGGTAACACGGTAAAAAGTTCCCAGTTCCACACTGTACATGTGGTTGGTATTAGGAAGGGCATCCAGCCGTAGAAAACCTGCCAGATAGTCCTATATGAGCAAGACACGGTCACCCAACCAACCCTGCCTCAAGTGGGACAACTCTCGTCTAACCCATGCTAGCGTGGAAGATGGACGTTAAACGAAGATGATGATATATATATGTTTATATATACGCCTGTAACTCTACAATTTACACACACACAATGCATTTCCTATCTCATGTTCACTTTTTAATCACAGTCCTAGATTTAATCCTGTCATTTGTACATATATGCTGAGTATTCATGTAATCATATCCTAGAAATAAAATTTTAAAACATTATCTTTAATCACTGCTATGTGTCAGTAATTAACATAAACTATAGGGCACTCTTATACATATCATTAATTTAAGAGTGGATTGGCAGTATCGGTAGAGGGTCGGACGCCATGTTTTGCAGCAAAGAGTTACGGCCTTTTATGGTCTGAGTTCAAATCCCGCCGAGGTTAACTTTGCCTTTCATCCTTACGGGGTCAATCAAATAAAGTACCAGTAATACAAGGATAATTGCTGGCTTTGTGCCAAAAGTAGAAACAATTAATTTAAGTTTGTATGGTTATTCATATATCAAGTAATCTTGGTATATATATAGCATATTAATTCTGGATTCCAAAAATGAAATACATTCAACACTATTGCTGTCATTATTGGCGGCACTGTTCCACTAGTCACCAAATAATTATGTTGATTTCTTTAACACATTCACTGCCATATTTCTAAGGAAATCCACTGTCTATGCCTATTATTTTCAAATCATTTCGAAAATGATAACAAAAATTGAAAGGATTTAGTAAAATAACTAACTTTATTCTTATTAAGATGGTGATTAAAATATAATGGTCTTACAAATGGTCTTACATAAAATTATCAAGAGTTTATATTTTTCTAAAAACTTTCCATCATAACTTCATGTAAGAACTTTGTTGTGTTCTAAACCCCAGCTTTATAATGAGATAGTTATATTACTAAATCCTTATAAATTCTTGATTACTTTCAAAATTATCTTAAAATTATAAGCAGTCTTTCATTAGAAATATGTTAATGAAAAAATTTGGTGGACAGGCTGTCTGAAATCGAAGACAGACATCGCAGAGTGCACCCAACTGCTATGGGGCAGAGGTCACTATTGGGCTCTGTGGGACCAAACAGTTTAGCTCCAAAGAACAAGGGACGGATATAAGAGAGGACATTCTTGGAAGAGAACAGGTTGGTGAAATGGGTGAGGTTCTCTAAGAGCTCAAGGCTAGCATCTCCAGCTGACAAGGAGACACCATCCTTGAGGTGCTGAGTTCGAAGGCCATCAATCCCAGCACCAGAACCCGCCGGAAAGGATATTATTGCCCTCCTGACAATAGCTGGGGTGAAACCAGGTTGCAAATGACCTGGAGGTCATCTGGAGTAGCCAGAGGATATTTCACTCTCAGTCGGTTGAGTGACTCTGTAGTGCACTGGGCAAGAGATGACAGAGAAGAGAGGAGGCGAACAGCCCCTTTAATGTCAAATTCATTGAATTTAGCATTGACAGCCTTCTTTAAGATTGGCGATCAACCATTTGTGGGAACTAAGTTGATTGCCGACCTGAGATGAACAGTAATTGGAGTTGAATCAAACAACTCAAACTGCTGTTTTAGGGAGGATGCAAGGGATCTGAATTTCACATTGGACACGTGGAGAGAGACTAAAGGGAACAAGAATAGTTTCTGCCAATCCAAGATGTTGTTGGATAGGCAAATGTTCTTCAGCAGCTTGGAGAGAGCACGGGCAAAACTGGACCGAGCTCCCTTTGGGATCCTGTTGATGAGTTTCAACTTCGACAAGTCCCAGAGGGTTAGGGTTAGAGTTAAAAAGTCCTCAACAGAGATCTGAACGTCAGAGTTAGGTTCAGACCTGAAGTGACATTGGTTACACGTCAAGTTTGAGAAACTGTCAGCTTGAACCTTAGTAATGCCAATGAAGCTCCTGTGATAATTTTGACGGCAGGAGTAACATGCAATTGTCTTTAGGTAACGACTGGTTCAGGAGCAGAGGGCGCAGTTTGGTGGTGAATTGGCAACAGCTGAGGAGTCAACATTAGAATTAGGGTTCAGATAGGGGTAAGACGGTGGAGGTAGTAGGAGCGACCGGATGATCAGCGTTGCCCCTGTCAGTGGGACTCGGTTGGGGAGAAGATGACGTTGGAGGCAAACTAGCTTTTACGGGACTGGTAGGGTGGATGACAGGATGAGTAGAACTAATTTCAACAGAATCCGGCGATGGGGTGGGAGGGGAGTGGTAGGGGATGCAATTTAACTCCCTTGGAATGAAAAGGGGGTGTTGGGAACGGGAGCATGAAGGCTGATAGGAAGTAATGAAATCCTTTAACCATGCGGGTCTCCTGGTCACTCGGCGCATGACCATAAAATAATTGACATTATATTTTCTTATTTCGGTACACGTATGTATGAAATACCATTTACATATCAGTTTCATGGGGAGATAAAACACCTCCATCCTTTTGAAAGAATGAGTCTATAAATCCTGGAAAACTGTAAGTCTGGTATTGAAAAAGACACAAGGGATTGACACTCCAAATTCACTATTCTCCTTTTACTTTACTCCACTTTTCAAATTAAATGACACGACGGTTTTGTTATATTCAAATATTGTAAGCGCGTCCATTAAGAATATCGTTTAGATGTATGCGAAAATGTAAACAAATATTTATATCCCAGACATAAATGTTAATTTTTATTTCTATATACTCTTTTATATAATTGTCTGCTGGTGGATTTTGCATTTCGCTCTATATCTTAAATGAACTTTCCGTGTTATCGCCGCTATGAAATTCAGTTTCTACAATTTCTCATTGAATTATGTTGCTAAACTGCCAAGCTATTTCGTACGATTACATTCTGGTTTCAAATATCTCTTGACAGTTTTCAATAAACTTTTCTGGCTATCATTTCTTTTGAGAAGATAAGTTTGTTTCAGTTGAGATTAGCAGTATGCTTCCTATTCTTAAATTAGAAAATTGAGACTCCAATTTGTTATTTTTATTAGTTTCACATACACACACATATTCATATATATATATATATATATATATATGTGTGTGTTCTGATAAGATACGTTTTTGAATATTCCAGTTATTTCAACGAAACAATCGTCAAACAGTTAAATGATTTAATTTAAATCCTTGTTAATCCTTATTCTTAAATATGTAAAGACTACTAAGATATGTTTATTAATATCGTGTTCAATAAATTAAAAAAATATATATGTAATTGTTTTTCCCTCGATCTAATCACATTTTATATAATAACTACCTGGTATTGAAAGAATGTTTCTCATTATAAACAACGTTTCACTGTTTGCATTTGATTTCGATAAATTAAACAGCACCACACTACTGTAAATGAGAAATATTAAAACCATTAATTTATTGCTGTAGTTTAGTCCCAAAACACCCTTGACAGAACAGACATATTATCAAAACATTCTAACCGTGACTACCCCGTCAAATGTTTTAGACAGTATATTTAGGACTTATTTGAATATGTGCCTTTTCACTTTAAGACAAATATTTGAAGCAGGTTTGGCTGCTTTTTCTACAGGTCGAACCACCACCAGATAGTCTTCCTAGTTACTAGGTTGTGTGAAAGATGCGTTATTGTGCCTTTCAAAAGCTTCAATTAAATTTGTCACATATAAATAATTTATGTGAGAAAGTATTAAAAAAAAATCTTAAATTCAAATTAATATTAAACACAACAAACAAATATACAAACAGTCACTAACCTAAAAACTATTTATTTTATCACACACTATTAAATATTGTCAATGTAACTTACCAGCGTCAAATATTGCTACTTTCCTTTCTTCCAATACAAGCTGCTGTTCATGTGTTCGCTAATTGTATAATGATTTTCGGATAGCTTTTCATCTCATTAGAAACAAAATCTACTAATAATTGTATTCTGTTGGCTGTCAGTGTGTACACAATAAACTCATCGCACATTGCTGTTACCTTGGCAACGTCTCTCTTTACCATTCCTTCTAATATATATGTTTTAGTTTCGTATTTTATCATTGACAGCCGCATTCACTTTTAATATTAAAGTAAGAAATTTTCAAAATATTTACTGTTAAACAAAAAAAAAACAACCTTGTTATTTATGTAAAAAGATATTAGTTTTTCAAGAAAGACTTGTTTGAAAAGAATAAAAAGTTATTCAATAATACATTTTCTTACGAAATTGGAAACATCCCATAAATTTTGGGGGAAAGCAAAGCTGATTAAATCAATTTCAGTACTTAACCGGTACTTTATGTTATCGACCTCAGAAGGATGAAAGGCAAAGTTTACCTTGGTACTCTTTGAACTCAGAATGTAAACAGCCAGAACAAACACGGCAAAGGTAGTTTAAACGAGGCTCTACCAATTCTGCCAACCCAATGCCCTTTAAAACGACCCATATTAATGAGACATTGCATCATCACTAGTCTTCGGTTCCATGTAATGTCTCATTGGCAATTTTGTTTTAAAATTTGATGAAAATGAACTCGATAATAAAAACAGGTAAATCTACACAATATTTAGGCAGACAACATTGACAAATGGATATGAAAGAAAATGCAAAAGATCTTATTGCTTCGAAAGTGAAAATAACCCCGAAACAGTATTTTTTCTCTCTCTTTTAAATGAAACAAATTGCGGATTTTGAAATTAGAATATTTTATTACCAAAGAATTAGATGAAATTGTTTCGATTCTAAGCAGATTATCAATACTAACATTCTATAATAGATCTAATAGAAACTGATAAAGCCCTTGATGAGGGTATGCATTCTTATTAATCTCACCTATAAACTAATAAACCTTGGACTTGAGCAATTAATATTCTGTACTTGAATAATACCCATGGCCATACAATTGGAGAGTACTTATTACAAATTACCTACATAGAAAATATGACGTTATCGCATTCATACGTTTCCTAAACTCATTAGGCATGTTTTACTGGGGATGGTGGGTTGACAGAATTGTTTGTTCCACCTCTTTACGTGCTGAGTTTAAATCGGATCGAGGTCATCTTCGCCTTTCATCATATCAGGGCCGAAAAAATATAGTACCGCTTAAATATTGAGGTCGATTTAATCGATTTTCTTTTTTCCCGTTAATTTTCTGGCCGTGTGCCTAAATTAGAAAATATGCATTTTTTTTAATTTAATCTATATTGTGAAAATATATACTAATTTATATTTCGATTATAATTTCTTGAAAAATATTAACTTTTAATAAATATATAAATCGAACTTATTTAGTTATACTATACAAAAATTTTACAAATAGATTTGTTTAACAAGCGTTTGCTAATAACTAAAAAGAAAAAAGAAAAACTTTCGTCCTGTCCTCAAAAATATTTTCTCTCAAGTTTGAATACGCAACTAAATCTATTAGCTCTGTTGTATTCATAATGTCGGTCCTGCATCTGTACACTACACAAACCAACAACATTATATTGGATTTTCAAACTGATGTTTTGACTAGCTGTTTATGTGATAACTAATTATTTCAGCGTCATCTCTTTCTCAACTACAATCATTCCAAATTCCTCGTGTTACTCAATAACGTTAAATAAGAAGGCTAGCGAAACTGACTTGTATGAAATTATAACGCTTCGAATGCAAGAACCTGTTGGTTGTTTTGATGACCGGAATTGTGCAGTTAAGGTGCAAATTGCATAAGCTAGTCTAACATCAAATAGATATCGATACTGAGATTTGACTGTACTCGTAAGAAAGAAGCATTGAGTCATTATCCATACACACATTTTTAGCATCACTTTCTCTATGTGCTTTCCGTATAAACATTGGCAGAGGTGCGAATAATGCATGGAGAAATGACAGGATACATTTATTACTTCTGGCTGCAGTAAATTCAGTATTTTTTTTCAAATATTACACACATAAGTATCTTAAGAAATCCTTTAAGTTACTTTTCAGTCATATAAATGGGACACATTAGGCGAGTGGAAGTGTTCGGTGTAGAATACAAGAGGAATGTCTTCTCTTCTGACTGGAAATGAATACAGATATACAGTTCTGGTTTCCTTTTTTTTACCACAAGGAACAAAAAAATAATGAATTATTTTAATGAAATGTAAACGATTTAGTTTGTTCTGTTCAATTTATCTACTGCTTTGGATGTCCCTGGAAGCTGCCATTCAAACGGAGTAACCCAGTCGGACCATTTCTATTGTCCTATACAAAGAATATTCTATTTGTGTCTACTGGATGTTTTCATTATAAACGATATTCAACTGGAATTCAGTTTGGAAATCCCATTTTTTCTACGTGTTCTTGCTAAGGCCTGCTTTGGATTTACTCAACAGGTATAATGGAGGCAATACCTTTGGTGAAAAAATTACTAGCCGACGACGAGAAGTGTTTGATTGTATCCTTTCTTTTATGTTATGCATTTGGCTAGTATCAGAACCACAATTCTTGCCTAAAAAGCATTATTTCACATATATATAATTGGTTTAACCTTTCTTCATTTTTTAAATATTGAATATATTTTTTTCCAGCATCTGTGACGGAGATAACATTGATATGTTTACTCTCGTTAATTGCCGACACGTGTTCATTTCAAACACACATTTCAAAATGTCAAAATAGACATTTATTTATTATATATTATTATTATTTTTGCTATTCTCGCATGTCATTAGAAAAAGAGATAATGATTATGAAATTTATCTTTTTGCCACATAACGCCCGAATATCGCCAACCGATTGCTTTAATGTTGTCAGTTAATACACCCAGTTGGATTTTTTCCCAGTAATATAAAATTGCTCCACTAACTATAGTGCTAAACTCAAATCACAATATCTTGATCCCAGTTATGTTTTTACTTCCTGCCCTGGTTGCCTATCATCAGTTGATTTAGTCACCGTTCCTCACACAGTTTCTTTTTTTTCTATATTCCTCTTGAGTAATGCCTTTAATGATAAATATCTGTTTTATTTGTTTATTAGAGTTGTCACTACACGTTGAAATCGCACATATTGTCATTCAGACCTTTTTACGCCTTTATTATATAAATTTCATATTTATTAATATTTGCTAAGCGTAGAAAAGAAATGAGTAATCAGAAATATTCTTAGTCATTATTGAATAGTGTAGTCTAGTGCAATAAGTAAAATATATTATTGTGTAGCAGTTACGTAACATGGCGTTGTTTCGTCCCAGGTCAGCGAAACCCAGGGATAAAAAAAAGTCACAGGAAAAAACTAGTTACAGCACAAACTCACATAAACATTTGTTTTCCTGAATTTCGCTGGCCCGGGACTAACGAGAAAAAAGTCAAGTTTTAAAAAGAAAAAAAATTAAGAACGTACACATATGAGCCAGTAAAGGAACCTGTTGTTACTCGATCTGCTTGAGATAGCAACCAAATCTCCCCCAAAACACACATTGCCGTCTTAGAAAACAACGCATTGCATAGCGTGGTTCTGGGCTCCCTGCACATAAAAAAAGATGTGGTAGTCACGGCTGGAATCACAGGTCTACTCGAGCAGGACTGATCTGCGGTTTAAACAATAACACATATACCCTCATTCTAATTTTAAGGATTCTTTATGGTTTTTTTAATAAAATGTGATATTTTTTTCCGTCACCCGGTCAATAACCAAGGTATTATTTTTACAGGTAACTAGGGTGCATCTCCAGTTTAGTGAACATAGATATTTTATTAATACAATTGCCAAAGCATTTGAACCTCTCGCTCGCTCTTATTTTTCTCTCTACTCTTTTTCATTGAATATCTGAAGGAATGTTACGCTATTGTTTTATTGCTTTAATATTGTCGGCAAGCTAATAATAATGTGATTATGCAACGGGTTGTTGTTATCTTTTTTGGTGCTACACATGTATTTCAAAAACTATTTACCCTAAAGATAAAATATTTTGTTTTGTTTTACGAATTTTAACTTTATTAAACGTTACATTCTTTCAAATCTGCCACAGATTGGATCACGTAATTATTAACAAAATAATTGTTTCTACTTTAGGCACAAGGCCAGCAATACCCAGTGCATTACTGGTACTTTATTTTATCGACCCCGTAAGGATGAAAGGCAAAGTTAACCTCGGCGGGATTTGAACTCAGATCGTAAAGGGACGTAACTATGCTGCAAAGCATGGTGTCCGACCCTCTACTGATACTGCCAATCCAATACTGCCAATAACAAAATAATAGTCAATTTCTGAGCAGTGACTAATGTGGACATCTCATTCACACACAATCACACTGGTTATTAATTTTAAGTTAGTAAGAATGGGAGTGTGTGAGCCAACAAGTCTAACAGTTCCAGGCAAGACCTTAAGGAAATAGATTAATTGGTTAACAAATAAATTGACTAAACACTACACTCTTCAACATTCCAATGACATATACGCACATATGTCATTATAAAGTCCTTGTGTAATTTTATATTTGTATTACTTTTGCTGTTTATTGTAATGTTAATCTGTGAAAAGAATAAATTAAATAATTTATTATATTTTAAATTCAGATTTATTCTTGAGTTACTTTTCAATATGTCTACTGTTGTCATTACATATACTGAACCGTGATGCGGTTCTGAGTTTCTACCAATACATTTTACAGCTGATTTTCAGGTATGTCTCGAATCAAATGAGTTGTCCTAGCATACATGTCGCTTATAGAATAAGGTTTGGTTGAATAAACAGAAGTCATTACATTTCTCAAACAATTATGACAATTTTTTTTATTAACATGTGCCCCCCCCCCCCCACTTCCCCGGTCAGTCTGAGTGGTCAGTAACACCGCTTGAGTACAGACTAGGTCTATGATGACCTGTCCAACCCTTGCTAGCAGGGAGAATGCATGTTAAATGATGATAAAATAAATTACATAGGCTTCTAAATTTTCTTTACAAATTTATTTATTCTGTCATGTAAGAGAACCAAAATTATTTTAAAAAATAACTACATAAAAGGTTTATAATGATTATTTTGCATTAATAGGTGTGTTTTATATATAATTGTTTCTACTTTTGGCACCAGGCCAGCAATTACCCAATACATTATTGGTACTTTATTTTATCGACGCCGTAAGGATGAAAGGCAAAGTTAACCTTGGCGGGATTTGAACTCAGATCATAAAGAGCCGTAACTCTTTGCTGCAAAGCATGGCGTCAGACCCTCTACCGATACTGCCAATCCACCGCGTGTGTTTTATATATAATCAAATATAAAAATAGTCAAACATCAACTGAAAGAGTGCCCAATATATATTCAATAAGCAAACAGAAATAACAAAGTAAACGACATAGTACACAGAAAAATATATTAGTTTTATGCTTGATATAGTAGGAAAAGATTTATATATATATGTATATAGACTGGCCTGTCCCTCCTCATAATGGTGCCATCTAGTTTGACATTGTAAATGTGATTGATGTTTGAAAGGGCATCCAGTTGTAAAATCCCCGGCCAAATTTAGTCCTGTCAGAGCAAGGTATGGTGTGGCCAATTTTGACCAGACTTGTCTCTCGACGCAGGCGACATGTCTAACCCATGCATGCATAGAAAATGGATGTTAAATGGTGATGATGATCCAATGTGAACCCTGTTTTTTTTTAGAATATGTACACTTTATCTCTGCCTGTTGTAAGAAGCAGCTAAAAGGATTAGTGTCAGGAATGGCATCTGGGTGCAAAACATTGCCAGCATGGAAAAGTTCACATTAAAACGATGATGATATATGTATGTGTGTTCCGTTAACACCAGGTTGACCCTAATTGAGCAGACTTGTTGTCAATGGCATTCCAACTACGACTCTTCTGTCTTTTAATAAATCAAGAACTATTACAATGTTTAATGTGTTCTTATTAAGACAATGTGATGTGATTTAAAGGAAATTTAGTTATTTCTAGCAGGTCAACCAGCCACGCAGAGGCTCCTTCGTTCAGAGTCACTACCCTCTTTGATAGTTTGAAGGACCATTCCTTTGATACTCTTACTAAAACCAATCATTTTACAAAATGTACTGGGTGTGTTTATTGTGACACCAGTAATAAAGAGCTTATGTCCTAGAAATGACTAAATAGCTCTTTTACTTTGTTGTGTCTGATTGCCAACCACTTTACAGTCTGCATTTTACCGAGGCTCCAACATGAAAGACATTGTATTATCCACTATAAGGCTAAGGATTTTCTATATTCTAAATAGTCTCTCTTCTTTCAAAGCAAATATGGAAGTTGGGATTTAAGAGAATAAGTATGTGTCATGGAAGGAAAGAATGAGTGATGGTTAGGAAATGAAGAGTGGTGGTAAAAGAGATAGATGACAAGTAAGAGTGTTATAGGGGTTGGGAAAACAAGGGTTAGCAGTAGGTGATGATATTGAATGTGATAGCTAGAAATGGTAAATAAGTAGTAAATGTCAAAGTAGGGAAAGTGTATGAGAGAAAGAGAATATGTGAATAGGGACTGAGCTGATGTGGGAGGAGATGGAGAGCTAGTGTGTTAATGACAATGGGTGTAATAAAAATAATCGGTGATGGTAGAGGGGTTGGATAAAGACAGATCAAATACCCTTGTTACCAAATCAATGTTGTATAAGGAGTAGTATAACAATTATTTAAAAATATATCGTAAAACTCTGCTGCTTACAGGAAATAAAGTCAACACTTTTCTGTTATATTTTCACACATGGTAATAAGGATGTGCTGCTGGTTTATTGGCTGTTTCCTACAATGTTAGAATTTGAACTTTAGAGCTAGTAGTACAGTTTGTCTACTGAGTTCAAACTTTTTTTTTTGTTTTTGCAAGATACCCCTGCTTTCCACATTTTCCTGAACGGAAAATGGATACTATATCAAATTTATAGTTTTTGGTATACCATTAACCCCTTTTGTTACATTTCTAATGAGTCTGCTTATTATTTTCAAATAATTTTGAAAATATTGCAGGATTTGGTGGGATTTAGTAATATAACTTTCTCATTATTAAGGCTGGTGTTTGGAATATAAATTATGATGGTAAGTTTTTAGATAAATCTAAAACAATTAAAAACAATTTTGTATTGTTGAGCCAGGGTCAGGTTGATATTAAAAGGGTTAAGAAGAGCATTTTATTTATTCAATTGCAAAATCTCTTGCCTCCAACAATTTTGCAAATCGGAGTTCGCATAATCATATTCTAAAGCTTACTTACATACCTAAATTGGTCAGAAAAATGGTCTTAAAGATATTTAAAAAGATCTGATCTAGGTTCCATAAGATACATGTACAATACCTATCTAGAAGAACTAGCTAATGCAAGGCACCGGAGACTTTTTATTCATGTTGAAGACAACCTCTTTAGTGCCAATGGTAAAGCAAAATACACCATGCTATACAGTTGGTGATAAGGTCATCCAACCATAAAAATTATGCAAAAAAAATATATCCTAACATACACAACTGCAAAGATTGGCAGTTTATTCTATTTCTATGTGAGCTAATTGAATTTGGACTGTGACAAGTGATGAGTCACTATGAAACCCATCCAACCTGTGCCAGTATGGGAAAACAGACATAAACTGATTATAGACAGATAGCTGAAGAGTAGATCAGAGACTTGATCTGCTGTCCTTATTTATATTTATAATTTATTATGGCTTGAGACAAGACCAATTTTTACAGGGGTGGTTGTATATTTATTAAATTTGTTCAGATATAATGCTGTAAGTTATTTTGGCTCTCATTTTATTGATTCTGACAGCAGAATAAGTCAAAATGCTGCAGGAAAATGGTTTAATGACCAAAGAAGAATACAACAAAGATCAAGTACAAGTTTGTCAGCTGCCTGGTCTAGTCATGTGAAAACCTGTCTGGCCTATATGGACATGGAAAATAGACATTTAATGGTGATGATGATATGCTCCCCTATCCCACAACCCTTGCTACATCCCACTACACTTTTCCTGTTCAAAACATACATATCTAGAAAGCTGGCCACTCTCTATAATATATTGCCAAGCGCAACTCTCTTCAAGACCACATCATAACATGTTGCTTGCTCTCCCACTGTCTGATAACCCCCTTTCTTAGCAAGCTACATGCTTGCTCTCTTATCTTTCCACATTTTACATTGTGCATCAGGTGCATTTTGTTGTGACTTCAGCACTACCACAGTGTGGGCTGGATTTTATCATGACACCTGTACTAGGGAGGTTATCATTTCTTCAACACAAAGAGTCCTCTCAATTCTTGGTTTGGTAAGTTTTCTATGGCTGGATGCCCTTCCTATCATCGACCATTTTTATAGAGTGTGTTGCATGCATTTTATCAACACTAGAAAGGTCATACCCTTAACAACTAAAGAGTCCTCTCAACTACTTTTAGCATAGTTTCTACAGCTGGAAGCCATGTAAATATAAATTTATACATAAATTTAAACCTGTTATAATTATATTCAAGAACTGTGTTATGCTCTTATCCATCCATATCCAGTTTTGGTCTTTAGGGTACTGCAGTTGTCCCCGACTCCAAGGTAGGCAACACCAGGCAATGTCTCACAGCCGCTCTCCATGAATTTCTGTCCATAGTATCGACATCGGCCAAGTTCCAAGTTCTTAACACCAACTTAATAATGGAAAAGTTATTTACTTGATTAAATTTTTCCAAATTCTTTATCATTTTCAAAATCACTTGAAACATTAGAAATATGGGTATTGAAGGGTTAATAGTCATCTAAATTTGCCAGAGACACTATGCATACTTTTTTTCTTTTTCAATATTATATCTCCTCTCCATATTGGAAAATGACCAAACCAAATAGTTTAGAACACATAATAACATAGAAAACTATCTACAATTATTGACTGGCAAATCTCTTTTTGGCATTATTCTAGTTAGTGATTTTTTTTTTTCCTATTAGATATTCTATATTAAATCTTGACATCATTTCTTATAACAATTATGGGAAGAATGCTTTCTCTTATTACACTCTAAATTATTGGAATGCTCTTCCAACTGACCTCTGATTGTCTGACTCAATTTTAAAATTTCTTAACCATAAATTTGTTATTCAGACACTCTTACTAGATAGCTTCTGAAATCACTCACAACAGTCAGACGCCATTTCTTTATTCAAATTAACTGATTAAAGGATTTAAAAAAGTGCTTTATAAGTTGTAGAACCTTTTGTGTCAGCTTTCAATTGTTTGGCAAATTGGAATCTAGATTATTTATTAGTATTTAAATAGCACATATAGAACAATGACAAAGATCCATTTTTACATAAAATTATCTCATTAAATTGTAACAAACATTCTTTGGTCTTCATAGAACCTTGATTTTTTTTTCTCTAATATTTGTCATTTCATCTATTTTTGTTGATACTGAGAGGAATGAGTGACATTAACCTTTTCGTGACTATTTCTAATGAAATACATTCTATTTCAATTAATTAATGAAGAATTTTGAGGGATTTACCAAAATTATTTCATTACTATGATAGCAACTTACAGTTCTTACATAAAATTATTATTGGAAGATTTTAATTTAACCCTTTAGCATTTACATCTCTATATACTATTGTATTTTTTAAGTAAAGACTTTATCTCACATAATATCGAATATATGAGATTTTGATATTTATTTTGAGAACAATACTTTAACATCAGTAAGAGCAGCTGGTTATGGGCCATTTGAGCAGAAAAAGGTGAGAAAATCCTGGCCAGATGTGACTGGTTTAAATGCTAAAGGATTAAATACGAACCTTTAAAATGGGGGGTTTTGTTTGAGACCCAGAGCTGGTTTTGGGCAGGCTGATACCAAAAGAGTTAACTCTTTTGATATTAATCTGCCTGGAACTGCTTCTGGTTATATCATACAAAACTGTCCAGTTTTAAGTGTTTGTGTTTACATTAAAATCTATCATATTTCTGTAAGAACTTATGTAAAGTTGTTCCAAACTGCAGTTTACTATTGAGAAAGTTACACTATTAAATCCTTAATTCTTGGTTATTTTCCAAATTATTTCACAAGTATAGGCAGTGTCTTTTATTAGAAATATGCTAATTTGCATGAGTAGTAATGACACTTTCTTTATTCACTTCTTTTCATGGGGCTAACCACAATATCAATATTTTTATAAACATTCTTTTATGATCATATTTCTAATGAAATACATTCTATTTTAATTAATGAAATATTTTGAGGGATTTACTAAAATTATTATTTCATGACTAAGATATAGTTTTTATATAAACTTATGTTGGAAGATTTTAATTTAAATTGGAACCCTTTAAAATGGGTGATTTTTTTTTTTTTTTTTTTTTTTTTTTTTTTTCATAGAACTATAGCTAGTTGGTATCAAAAGGGTTAAAGAATGACTATTATTATTATTTGGAAATGAGAGATCAGTTGATTAGCTGAGTTGTTAGTGTCAGACAAAATGACTTGTGGTATTAGTTCTGAGTTCAAATCCCGTCGAGTTCAGCTTTGCCTTTCATCCTTCCCGAGTCGATAAAATAAAATATCAGCTAAGTATTAGGGTTCATATATTTGACTTTCCTTTTCTTTCAAATTGCTGGCCTTATTTAGAAATGAGAAATTTTAATTTTTAACAATATTTAGTTAGTTTCTGATTAGTATATTCCACTGAAAATGTGATAATAAAACTCAGTAAACTTTGATAATAGTGCCCTTTTACTTTATCAAACTAGCTCTCATTATTTGCAGAAGAGCGGTGGATTGGCAGTATTGATAGAGGGGCGGACGCCATGCTTTCCAGCATAGTTACGTCCCTTTACGATCTGAGTTCAAATCCCGCCGAGGTTGACTTTGCCTTTCATCCTTACGGGGTCGATTAAATAAAGTACCAGTAATGCACTGGGTAATTGCTGGCCTTGTGCCTAAAGTAGAAACAATTATTTGCAGAAGAGCTTTTTTTCTTTTCTTTGACACTGTACTTTGACCAGCTGGTTTGTCTGTTTATCATTGGTGATATTTTTTACATGTTGTTGAAGATGACAGCTACAACAACAAAGATTCTAAATGATTTGATACAATTATACATAGGTTGAAATACAGCTAATTTCTTCCAGTGAGAGGATGAATTGACCCTTGTACTGAACTGGTACTTTATTTATTGACCGCAAAAAAATGAAAGATAAAGTTGACCTCAACAGGATTTAGACTCAGAGTACAGTGAGTTGGAACAAATACCAAGGCAATATTAAGCTGACGTCCTAACAACTCACCACCTTTATTATAACTATAGTGATAGTGAAGGCACGTAACTTAGTGGTTAGAGAATTGGATTCGCAATCATGATGTGAGATTCATTACAGGACTGGGCGATACATTATGTCCTTGAGCAAGACGCTTTATTTCATGCTGCTCTTTCTGCTAGGAGTTGCAACTGATAGATAGTATCAGCAATGGAAACATTGTTTTATCGGCCCATCTTGATGAGCGCCACCTCAGTCCGTAAGCGAATGAGGTCTGGGATCTTGTCAATCTCTCTCAGTGAATAAATGAATTCACTTTCCAAATATATTTCAGTGACCACTCTTTACTGCTACCCACACAATCCTCTGCAGTATTGAGAGAACATTGTCTTAATTGCTAACATTTTACTGTGCTCTTTCTTCAGAACAATGAAACTCTGTTTAGGTTTATGGTTTGTTTGCTTGGATAAATATTTTAATGATGCTGAGATTTCTATTATCTCTTTGTTAGTGTATTTGATTATACTTTCTGACCCCATTGAAATTGCATGGTTTAAATAGAAACAACCACCAAGTATTAAAGATCAATATGAGAAAATGCTTTATTAATAAGTTATATATATATATTTATATATATATATATATATTTATATATATATATATATATATTTATATATATATATATATATATATATATGTGGAAAGTTATATTTAAAATTGTTGGGTTACAACTAGTAAATATTTATAACTGATATAAAAGCACTCGACAAATATTTGGAGGTTGTGGAGTTCAATTCTCGCACCGAGTGATGTGTTGTTTCCTTGAGCAAGACACTTTATTTCACTTTGCTCCAGTTTACTCAGCTGTAGAAATGAGTTGATAGGACTTGGGTCCCTATCATTCCACTGCAAAGTCGTTGTGGAGGTGCCACGACAAAAAAGCACCCAGCACTCACTGTAAATGAGGTTGGTGTTGGGAAGGGCATCCAGCTGTAGAAATCAAGCCAGAATCAGTTCCCGTATGAGCAAGGCATGGTCAGCCAACCGGACATTGCCCACAACAGGACAACCCGTCTAACCCATGCTAGCGTGGAAGAACGGACGTAAAACGGTGATGATGATGATGATAGTATATGTTATGGTAATCAGCAAGGAACTACAGTAACCAAAAATAAATATAACAATTGATAGAAAACCAATTGAAGAGAAAGCGAAGATACCTAGGAGATATGCAATCAGAAATCAGGAAATGTGAAGTGGAAATCCAAAGAAAGATTGAGATAGCTTGATAAAAAAATCATTGAAAACATTAATATCAAACATACTAACAGTGAGAAACATTAATATCAAACATACTAACAGTGAGAAACATTAATATCAAAATCTGAAAAAAAGATTATTGAATTGTTATATGGAGCAGAAACATGTAGATTAGCGAAAGTATTATTCAAATAGATTGGAAGTTTTTGAGATTTAGGCATTTAGAGGGCTTTTGAGAATATCATGGACAAAATACAAAACCAGGCTCTTTTAAGCCATTTCCCAACTAAAGCAGGAGTTAATCTTGCAGGACCAATGACAGATTTCAATATATTCTGCAAACTGCCAAGATATAAACTTAGATCTGCTCAATATATTCACTAGATCAATATGAAACAATGCTTCAAAAATGACCTCAATGACCAATATGAAATCTGTCATTGAGGTCATTTTTGAAGCATTGTTTCATATTGATCTAGTGAATATATTGAGCTGATCTAAGTTTATATCTTGGCAGTTTGCAGAATATATTGATTTAGTGAATACATTGATTTGATCTAAGTTTAACCCTTTAGCATTCACATTACTTTATATTTACTATTGTATTTTCATGGTAAAAGCTTTATCACACATAATTATCTCACATAATATGGAATCTGAGATTTCAATATTATTTATTTTGAGAACAATATCTTAACATTAGTATGAGCGGCAAGTTACAGCTGATTTAAACAGAAAAAGTGAGAGAAATCTGGTCGGATACGGCCGGTTTAAATGCTAAAGGGTTAAATCTTGCTAGTTTGCTGAATATATTGATCTAGTAAGTACATTGAGCTGATCTAAGTTTATATCTTGGCAGTTTCCAGAATATATTGATCTAGTGAGTACATTGAGCTGATCTCAGTTTATATCTGGCAGTTTCCAGAATATATTGATCTAGTGAATACATTGAGCTGATCTAAGTTTATATCCTCGCAGTTTCCAGAATATATTGATCTAGTAAGTACATTGAATCAATCTAGTTAAATCTTGGCGAAGTCAACTTTGCTATTTATCTGGGTTGGTAGAAAGTCACAAAATTTCACCGAAAGAAAGCATGGCACATAGCAGCAACAGTAGTAGTAGTAACAGCAGCAACAGTAGTGATAGTGGTAGTAGTATTAGTAGTAGTATTAACAATACTGGTGGTTGTGCCATGTTTTTCCAAGTTTTTGTGTAAGATGTAGGTTGATTTTTTTTAATTGTTTTTTTTTTTTTATTCAAAGAATCCTCTTTCAATGTAGAAGAGAAAGGAAGCATGTGGTAAGATTAAATACTCAGGCTTCTTTCTATAAACAGATCTGTTTAATCAAATAATTAGACTCATTGATAAAGAAGTCTCCTTGCAGCTTCAAGCATTGCTTTAGTTTACTGCCTCAGATAATAGAAGTCTGTTCTCTGTTCTAAGAACTGCTTCATAAAATAAAACATGTTTGTCTAGTCTCTTCACTTTAGGTTTTATATATATATTTCTATTTTCCCCACTTTTACCAACAGTGAGGTTTCTTATCTGAGTCTTAAGTTCTCCTAATGTTTTGATAATATACATGATGGAGGCTCTCTTGTTATTTATTTAAATATACTTACTTTTAAGTATATCTGAATTTAGAAAAAGATACTATCAAATATTATCATAATTTTCATTGCCATTAGGGTGGTGGAGTGGCAGTATCGGTAGAGGGTCTGACACCATGCTTTGACACATAGAGTTACGGCCCTTGCCATTCTGAGTTCAAATCCCGCCGAGGTTAACTTTGCTTTTCATCCTTACAGGGTCGATAAAATAAAGTACTAGTAATGCACTGGGTAATTGCTGGCCTTGTGCCAAAAGTAGAAACAATTATCATTCTTAGGATTGTTGTTATCATCATAATCATCAACCCAAGAAATGCAGCCATCTTTGTCCACCATACTTGATTAGAAATAATTACTGTGTTAATTGATCCCACTTTTTTCCTGGTTATTCATTGATATTCATTACTCTCCTGGTAATGTATTATGCTACCTTCTTTGGTCAGAGAGACATTATTGTTGTTACAGCTTACACATGCATAAGTTTAGCTCCCCATGGGTTGCATCTCATAAGAGTTTTTTTTTTATGTTTTGATGATAAATTAGGGGCCTTAGACAAAAGTAATATGTTTTTATCTGTAAATTTTGTTGTTGTCTTTCTCCAGAACTATGGCAGCTAATTGTTGTTTGAAATACACTGCTTGTGATTTTCAATTAATTTTGAAAATAATCAAGAATTTAGAGCCACTTAGTAAAATAACGTTCTCATTATTAGGTTAGTGTTTGAAACATAATGCTTTTGTTGTCATATTTCTAATGAAAGATATTGCCTATGATATTCAAATAAGAATTTGAAGGGATTTAGTAATATGGCTAATTTTTTCATTATAAAGCTGGTCTATGGAACATAATTTAACAAAAGTGTTTACATAAAATTATGATGAAAGGTTTTTAGATAAATATTAACATTTTAAAACAAACGGTTTTTTATTATAAAACCAGAGTGTTTTCAGGTAGTTTGGTATCAAAAGAGTTAAGGGTTGATTTTTCCTATTATTTCTGGCAGGCTGAATAACGACGTAGATCTATTCTCATTACCTTGTGCTAGTTTGTTTTATCAATGCAGCTGGCACACAGACATGTTTTCTGTAGAAACAGCTGTTTTGTTTTTTTTTCTTTATATAATTTATAGTGATATCAAAGATTAATTAAACAAACAAATCATCAGAATGACTTATTGATTAATCAAGATATATGGAAGCTTTTCAATGGTGCTGCTGTTGTTATAGGTGAACACCATAGTGGGAAATGTGTTGAAACTCTTGTCACGATTATCCAGACAAAAATGTTTGCATATTCAGGATTATCTAAACATATCTCTACATTTTCAGAATTATTACGGAGAACTATTATTTCAGAACTGTTCTGGTGAAAATGTAAAAGTTATTAAAAATAATAAATTAATTCCATTATCACTCCCCTCTCTTTTAGAAGCATCTTTTTTTTTTTTGTTTAACATTCATTTTTTATAGTGGCATGGTTAAGATGCTTCTAAAAGATCCCCCCTCTCTCTCTCTCTCTATATATATATATATATATATATATAAAATCATTATCGTCATTGTTTTTATGTCCATTACACATACATAGAAAGAGATTGTTGGCAAATATTTTACCAACGTATTTGATCTAACAGGATGCAAAATCCAAAGTTTTAAAGCCCATCTTATTCATGTCACCATATTTCACATATGTTTCCTCTCCTAACATCAACTGACCACTGTATAATGTTTCAGCTAGTTTGCCTGAAGTTATCAGTGAGCAATGTTTTTCTTGGTTTAAGCTTTTAGCCTTTTGATCAATTATCTAGCAGCTCAATAGCAATCATGGTATTTTATGAAGGAGCAAAATAAACTAGATCAGTGTGATATTGGCTTACCAGCTGGTGTGTATTTAAATCCACTAAAATGATTTTGTTGGTTATTTGGGCCAGATAATTTATTTAATGTTGTGTCTCAGTTGATCTTACTGCTGCATATGGAGAATGTTATCTCAAATATAACATCCTATGTAGGGTAAGGTTTATCCCTCATTCCCTTAAATATTTTGATACCAAACCACCTGAAACTGCCCCCTTTTTCTATGATGCAAATAGGTTTTATTTAAAGTGTTTATATTTACCTAAAAACCTATCATTATTCTGTGTAAGAAATGTACCATGTTTCCCAGCGTCGAAGATGCTACTTTTTTCCTAAAATAAGTCTCAAAAACCTACCATGTGTCCTGGAGGCCGAAGGTTGTTTATTATTTTTTTTCAAATTGTTAGTTGTCAAAATTAGTGTCCTTGAGGATGAAGCATCTTCAGCACCGGGAAATACGGTAAGTTAAATAAAGAGGAGGTTAGCTATATTACTAAATCTCCAAATTCTTGATTATTTTCAACATTATTAGAAAATCATAGTCTGTGTTTTTCATTAGAAATATGGTAACAAAAGGTAATACCTAGAAAAGTAGGTTGTGTACCAATCTTTATTGGCTCTTTCGAGCTCTAGAGCAACTGCCTCTAACGAGTCACCAAGACAACTCCATAATTCTAAATTTACTTCATACAGCCACCATTCCAAAATGACTAATTACTTTTAATATGCTGATATAAACCAAGACAGTTCATTGTTTACCACCAAAATTGACTGCTTTAATTATTGAGAACATTGATGTAGCCAAGAAAATATGAATAGCATTTCTATGAATATGCTATTTATGTTAAATAGGTAGTGGTTGAATATATACCAAACATCTGTTTCATTATTTCATTATTTTGAATTTAATTTATACCCATCATTATAATTTAGGTGTTTTTGATTTATTTATAGTCCTTGACCCTTTTAAGGTCATAATTTGTGCAATACTTTTAGACAATTGTTATTGATGGTTAGTAAAAGAGAAGCACAAAATTATGTGATCCATTTTGGTGGAGCTCATATCAATTTAGATCAGTTTAAAACACATGACTTGGTCCATTATTGCTACAATGTTTAGTGATCAAACTAGATTTGTGCACCATACACCACCGCAACATCTCAAAAATTGTAAACAAATTGGCATAGAGATGATGCCAGAGACATAATAACATGTGTGGGGGAGGTGAGACAGGCGTTTCTGACACTAATTAAGGTAATACCTGAAGTTTGTTCCCATTAATATCATTTGCTACCCCCCTCAACCCCCACCCCTTCCCCGCTGCCGCCTCCTAAATATTCAAATTGCCATCCTGTGGAGCATGTACCCCCACAGAAATCACTGAATGGAATTGTTTTGCCTTGTGCACTTAGCCTCTTAAGGGTTCCTACACTTGGTTTTTGTATTGGAGGTTAGAAACATTGATGGGCATCCCACTGGAACAGGGACACTGGAGAGCATTGTCTACATACATATTGTCATCATGGACTTGAACAAGAGGTAATAGAAGCATGCATTATCAAAGACAATTGATGAGTTTGCAACCTAACACCTGGAAGAACAAGTCCATGTTAGACAGTAACTTCTATTGCTGGAGCAAGAGACCATTTTAGGTTTTGAGTGTCTGTTTCAGACCAGCTCTCCAAATGGATAAAAACTAGGAAAAGGTTGTGAGCAGAGTCTTAGAAATGGGCTGAGAGGATGTTGTCTCTGAAAGATTGGTGGAATTAGCTAAAGTTTGCATCACTTCAATTGAAATATATGTTCTTTCTATATGTGTCTGTTTGTGTGTGTATATGTAATCTTACTGTGTGTATCCCAGGTTTTAGAATAGCTACACTGTATACCTGCATATCATAAGAAGTGACTAAAAGGATTGACATCAGAGAGGGAATCCATATGGAAAGCACTGTCTTAAAAAATCTCAATCAACACAAACAATTGTGGAAAAGTGGAGATAAAATGATGACACTGACTCCTGCACATACACCACTTATCATCCTCAAGATTCATTCTGGACAAATAAGTGGTGGAATTCAATGATAAAGTAATTAGTTAGACAGATGCTATATAAGCTATTATATATATTAATATTCATTACACCTGTTCAGTGCTATTATATTACTAGTTGTTATGTGCTTCAGCTTTTACACTTCATCTCAAATTTATGGTTGTTCTGTACATTTGTATGTGTGTGTGTGTGTGTCTGTATGTCTGTACATTGTGTGTGTATACATATATATAAACACATATATTCCTGCTCTGTAAAACACCTGATGTTCTTACATTGAGCTATTTCTCTTACTGGTAATAACGTAGTAATAAATTACTGACCTTTCCTGTTTATAGTTGTTTATAGTATATACATAACTATAAATAATATAATTATTATTGTTCAAATCCCGCCGAGGTTAACTTTGCCTTTTATCCTTATAGGGTCGATAAAATAAAGAACCAGTAATACACTGGGATAATTTCTGGCCTTGTGCCTAAAGTAGAAACAATTATTATTATAAACACACATACATATATGCTTCTTCAAGATGCTTTCTCTCCTCTCTACCCTTTTCTCCATTTCCTTTTTACTCTCTTCTGTCTTCCCTTTCCTTGTCTATTCTATACATCCTCTTCTTCATTTTTCTATCTTCTGATAAAGGACTAACATCCAGAATATTAAGACTCTTTTCCAGCTATATTAAGTACTAGCTGAATTACCCGGCGTTGTCTAGGTTACTTCTGTTCTTATTCAGGTTAGTAAGCAATAAATATGAAGATTTTTTTTTTTCTCATAATTATTTCAAAATATCTATATTTTATTAAAAAAAAATATCAAAATTGTAATGATAATAGAATTTAGAAATGAAAATATGTCAATCTTGTAGCACCTTAGGGTAAACAATATTCATTGTGTAATTTTTTTGTTGGTGTCCAAATGAATAAATTGTTGCTACACACTCACACACATACACTCTCACATACATATACTAATACAGACACACACAGACATACATTCACACAGACATGCATAGCTTTTCACCTCATTTTTTTGACAGTTGCTACACCAAATAAAAATAAAAATTATCACACATACTCACATACATATACTGAGACAGACACACCCAGACATACAGTCAATCACAGCTATCTGTCATCACTTATGTATCTGTATGTGTAGATGTGTGTGTGTGTTTAATTGTCTGTGTGTGAAGATATGTATGCAACTTACTAAAGCTATATGTATGTATGTATAGATGTGTGTGTGTTTAATTCTCTGAAGCCTAACATACGCAACAAACTCACAAACACACATTCATATACAAAATGTGACGTGGTCGTTGTCGTCGTAGTGATGGTGGTGGTGGTTTACTATAGTTCACTATAGAAATGTTATTTTAGATAAAATATATTAATCCAAAAATATATTAATCCAAATGAGAATAAAAATTACATGTTGACACTCCCGGGGTCTAATACTATTACCTTGTAAAATTTGATTTGATTTGGTCCAGCCGGTAGAGAATGCATAGGAACAGAGAGACACAAAAAATTTATATATAGAGAGAGATTTAATATACCATTATTGTTCTCTGTTGTTTATCGCTATTGATTTTTCTTATATTATCATTGACTTTTCCATGCTAGCATGCATTGGATGTGACTTTTTGAGGCAATATTTTACCTGATACCAACCTCTTTGATCACTCCTTACCATATCATGGATATGGTGTACCTATTCTAAATTGGATACATGTGTGTGTGTGTGTGTGTCATCATTCATCATCATTTCATTTTACGTCCACTTTTCCCTGCTTGCAAGGGTGGGACGGGAACTGATTCTGGCTTGATTTCTACAGCTGGATGCCCTTCCTAACACCAACCTCATTTACAGTGCGTGCTGGGTGCTTTTTTGCCGTGGCACCTCCAGGACCACTTTGCAGTGGAATGATAGGGACCCCAGTCCCTATCATCTCATTTCTACAGCTGAGTAAACTGGAGCAATGTGAAATAAAGTGCCTTGCTCAAGGAAACAACACATCGTCCGGTCTGAGAATTGAACTCACAAACAATCGATTGCAAGGCCAATGCTCTAACCACTAAGCCATGTGCCTCCATGTGTGTGTGAATGAATAAGATTGTGTTTGTAAATATGAATATCTATATATGGATCTTTTTATGTGAGTGTCTGTCTAAGCCTTAAGAAGCTATCAACCATTTCTATGGATCATTCATGTGATTGGAAAAGGTTTATATCATTGGTACTCTTCCCATCAATTACCTCTGTACACCTAATAAATATCTCTGATGTTCCTGTGGGAACATCTTCATTTCCTTGATTGCTTCTTTGACTCTATAACTGTCAATTTTAGTAGCTAGTCTTTCTGTTGAGTAAGTTGGAGATAGTCTCTCTTCCTCCCATTTATTCTCTATATTCATCAGCCTCTCATAGTAACATTATATATATAATCGGTAGAGAGTCGGACACCATGCTTTGAAGCATAGAGTTACGTCCCTTTATGATCTGAGTTCAAATCCCGCCGAGGTTAACTTTGCCTTTCATCCTTATGGGGTCGATAAAATAAAGTACCAGGTAATTGGGTAATTGCTGGCCTTGTGGCCAAAAAGCAGAAATAATTATATATATATATAAACTGACCAAATGATTAATAGATGTTTAATGAAGGCAGACACCTAAGTAAAGAAATCTTATTAATTGCACAATTTACTATTCATATCAACATCTTTGGTAACGATCAAGACTTCATTACCATTGTTATCGAGTGACACTCCAATGACTGAATTTCAAATTGTTGTCGATGTATTGGTCCTTATCACCATCATTTTATGTGTTTTCCATGCTGTCATGGGTTGGATGGTTCATCACAATCTTAGACTAGATAGTTCAGAGAAACACTTCTAGTTCATATGTTCCATATTTTGGCATGGTTTCTAAGGCTAGATACCCTTCCTAATATCTATGACTTTACAGAGTCTACTGGGTGCTTTTTATCATGCTGCAAGTTCTACCACCTTACAGAGGACATTGGGAGATTTTTTTATCATGGCACAAACACTACTACTTTACAGAGTATGCAGAATGCATTTTCTCACTATATTGTTTCTCTACAGCATCACTATCCTTATTATCAAAGGACAGGGTTTGGCCAAAAAAAAAAAAAAAAAAGAAGCTAAATCATGTTAGACTAAAGTCCTGTAATATACCTACCCTAACTGTGCTCTTTTGTCTTTCCAGACATGTATTATGGTTAATTCAATCAACTACACCTTTCCATTAAAACTTTGTGTGAACTCATTTACCTTACAATCAATATATAGATATTTTTTTCATTCTGACATGTCCTAGACAGTATTATTCAGTTTTATTCAGTATTATTCAATTTTATTCAGTATTATTCAGTTTGTCAGTTGGGGACTATTTATAATTTTTCATATACCATATCCTTAACCCTTTTGATAGCAATCCACTGCAAACCAGCTTTCTTTTTATGAAACAAAGCCAACCATTTTAAATTAAAACATTTCAACATAATTTTTTATGTTATATATACCATCTTAATAATTGTTTCTACTTTAGGCACAAGGCCAGCAATTAACCCAGTGTATTACTGGTACTTTATTTTATCGACCCCGTAAGGATGAAAGGCAAAGTTAACCTCGGCGGGATTTGAACTCAGACCATAAAGGGCCGTAACTCTATGCTGCAAAGCATGGCGTCCGACCCTCTACCGATACTGCCATCTTAATAACGATTTCTGATTTAGGCACAAGGCCAACAATTTGAGGGGAGGGGGGAAAGTCCATTAAATCAACCCTAGTGCATTACTGGTGCTTTATTTTGTTGACCCCGTAAGAATGAAAGGCAAAGCTAACCTTGGCAGAATTTTAACTCAGAACATAAAGGGCCGTAACTCTACGCCGAAAAGCATATCTGATGTTCTATGGATACTGTCAATCCACCACCCTCTTAATAATGAAACAATAATTTTAGTAAAACCCACAAATGTCTTCATTAATTAATTAATTATAATACAGTGTGTTTCTTTAGAAATACAGCCATAAAAGTGTTAATTACTTCCCTTTGTAATTAGTTCATATCCAATCTTCATCTGGTATGTGTTATAGTTTGATAAAAGTTTCAGACTTAAGTGTGAGAATATGATGATATCTGTAATATTTGTGACTATACAAGTAAAGATTATATTTGCATATAAATTGAACAGAAATGCAATGAATGTGTTTTCTTTGGAATTGTTGAGTAATGTGAGGGATATGCCGTTTGGAATAAGGAAAATGTGAGCACACTAGAACTGACTGCATATTTGATTTACTAGATGAATAAATAAGTTACTTTTGATTTCCAGTTCTCTGGATGCAAGTATATATTATTTTAGAATTACAATTTAGCTTCAGGCATAGTTGTATACAGATATGTATTGGAATTTCTACTATGTTTTCATTCATCACTCAAAAAGATGGAAACTCTTTCATTACCATATTTCTAATGAAAGACACTGCCTATGATTTTCAAATAATGTTGAACCTAATCAGGAATTTGGAGGGATTTAGTAACATAATTAATACTCTCATTATTAAACTGGTGTTTAGAGTATTATTTAAAGGTTATTTTAAAACATTATGATTGGGGGGGGGGGGGAGATAAACATTTTAAACAGCTTCATATTGTAGAATTGGGTAGTTTCAGGCAGTTTGGTATCAAAAGGGTTGTCAACTTAGTCTTAAATACCTCATCAGTTATGTACTCGATCTTCAAAATTGATATATAAAGTACCAGTCCAGTAGTGGAATTGATTCTTCCTCTATATTTCTTTCTCAATTCCTTTCTCATGTTTTATTCTTCTTTGGAAGAAATTAGCTGTGTTTACAACTGGGGAGGAAATGGGCTCTGTATGGTTTAAAATGCTGAAGACACGCCATATATCACTACAGCACCCCAATGACTCCATCAGGAATTACAAATCAGTACAAATATATCATCTAATTAGCCTAGTATCTCTGCAATTGTTTCATTTTCTCAAGTGTTGAACAATTATCTTGTAATTATTGGAGCTTGAAAGTAATTGAAGGAGTATGTAGCTCCTGTAATAATATTTGGGTTAAAGTTAATAAAAACCAGCACATTGGTATGTGAGGGCTGGGTGAAAGACTAGTGAGGAAAAGTTACTAGATAGTAAAGTATTTCGATATGTGGGTGGTAACAAATAATGAAAATAAAATTAAATGTTTAGGAGTGTTAGTAGACTGCAACAGCCAGTATCATAGATGTTTGTCAAGGTGGTGTCTGAAATAATGAAGTGTTGTTACATAGTACTTGAAAAGAGGGTATTCAGAGTTGGAATACATACGTGCACTGTGTGTAGAAGAAAAACTAGTAGTGGTGTCAGTGATGGTAGTGGTGTCTACTGGTGGTGCTAATAGTGATCAGGGTACTGGTAGTGGGGGTGGGGTAGTGATAGTGGTGGTGTCTGTAGTGGAGGTGGTTGGGGGTAGTAGTGGTGATATTGATGTTTTTCGGTAGTGATGTTGGTGGCGGTGTGAGTAATGATCTTATGACAAAACATTACATCATCGTGAAATTTGAAAACCCTTGATTTAACCCTTTAGCATTTAAACTGGCCATATCTGGTCAGAATTCTATCATCTCCTTCTGTTCAAACCGGCTGTAAGTGGCTGCTCATACTGATGTTATGGTATTGTTCTCAAAATAAATAGCATCAAAATATCATAGATTTGATATTATGTGAGATAATTATGTGTGATAAAGCCTTTATCGTGAAAATACAGTAATTTATGTAGAGTAAGGTAAATGCTACAGGGTTAAGAAGCCTCTGCGTATCCTGTTTAGAATGGGTATCATGTACCCCAGCATGTCAGAAGGGGTGACTAAAAGGGTTGACACCAGGAAGGGTGTTCAGCTATAAAACATTGTCTATAAATAACCCTGATGATCAATATAAAGGAACCCACAGTCATGGAACCCACAGGACCTCTTTAGCAGGGAAAATGTCCTTAAATCGCTTGCTGGTTCTTCTAATATAAGAAGAATCTTGATCTATGAATTGCTGATGTTGTCTTGAGGTAAAATAATAGACATTTAAGAGATGTTTTAAACTGTTTTGATATTAAGTTGCATTTTTAATAAGACATTACATGACAAGCAGGAGGCTGAATTAAGTGCAAGAATTGCAGGGGTGATGCAGTAATGTGCCAGCTTCAGTATTCTGTAATCAGAATGGAGGTAGGTGTAAAAGCTAAACTTGCTATCGTCAATTCATTATTCGTGCCAACCCTTACCTATGGTCATGAATCTTGGGTAATGATTAAAAGAATACAATTGTGAATACAAGCAACTGAAATGGGGTTACTCTGAAGGGTCTTTGGAGTAATGTTACTTGATAAAGTGTGTAGCTCAAAAATCAGAGTTGCTCCAAGTACAGCCACTACTTCTCCAAATTGAGAGATCACAGTTCCCATATTTCGGGCATGTGGTCAGAATGTCTCGGGGAAAGAATCGCTGGACAGATTTTATGGGCAAAACCAACTAGCAGGAGACCAAGGAGTAGACCTCAAGCAAGATATTTGGATAATATCCATGAGCTCAGCTGGTTTCACTTAGGGATCCAGCCGGATCAATTAGAGATGGTTGCTTATGACAGGACCCGCTCGAAGCCATGTTTGAGCACTCTGCCCCCACGACCCTCTCATGAAACTCCATTATCTTAACCCTTTCATTACCTTATCTATATATCTGTCTGTGTGTGTGTGAGTTTGAATCTCTAAAACTAGAGAACCACCCAACCGACTGTTTTTAAACTTTACAACTTATGTTTCAGGGAGCGTTCTGAGCAAAAAAAACTCAAATTTTCAGTGCCCTAGGGATCGCATTAGGCGATTTAGTGATCTCTCTCTATAATTCTCAGTCTTTCTCTTTTTAGATAGATACATATAACAGTCACGCCCTTATAATATCTGTCTGCATGTCTGGCTGTCTGCATTACGTCACTTCCTACAATTCGCTCTGCGTCCAGAACACGCCCTTATAATATGTCTGTATGTCTGGCTGTCTGCTGCCTCCGGTTATTCGGCTACCCTTGCTCAAGACAAATCTCACACTCATTCCCCAAACAGTTGGTAAGTGCGCGCAACTTCTTCCTCACGTTTTAAGCCACAATGTTGCTTACTTATGTACCACCAGCCCCTTACTTCTTTGCCAGCCGTGGTTGTGGCAATATTAAGCTTAGCTAAGGCGGTTATATATTTCACAATACCTTATCCCGTGCAACGCCGGGTACCACTGCTAGTATTTAATAAAATACACTGGCTTTCAAATTATTTTGAAAATAATCAATAATTGGAGGGATTTACCAACATAACTTTCTTATTAAGTTAATGGTTCTTAAATAAAATTATGATGTTAATTTTTTAGATAAATACAAACACTTTAAAAAAAGAAGCTTCATTTTATTATAGAACCAGGCAGTTTGGTATCAAAAGATACTAAGACTTCTTTCAAAATATTTCTTGAATGAATTTGCCTTTCAGCATATATGATTATACTTATTTGTATGTGTGTTTGTTCATTTATAGATGTGTGCATTTATAAATATATGCAAAATTTTAGGTGGGTGCGCTGTATATTTGTACATTGATGTATTTGTGGAAGCAGGTATGACTCAGACTCAGAAGCTCCCGCATCTTGCGACGCATGAGGCAATCATAGTGTTCCATCGCGTTCGGTCAGCAGCCAGTTGCACAGCGTCCCGCCATTGTCTGTTTGTCTGGTGCCAGTTCATTTTGGGTCGCCCTCTCCATCTGCTTCCCTGCGGGCTTCATTTAAGTACTTGGTTCGCCAGTCTCTCCGGGGGAAGTCTCAAAGCGTGTCCAAACTAGCCCAGGCGTCGCTTGCAGATGGTAGAAGAGACTAGCTGCTGGTTGGTGCGGTTCCTGACTTCCTGGTTTGTTACATGGTCACTCCATTTAATCTCCAGGATCTTTTGCAGACATCTGGAATCGAATGCGTCCAACTTCTTCTCTTGGCTGGTCTTAAGGTGCCATGTTTCACTTCCGTACAAGAGTGTGGACAGCACGTTGATGTTGTAGAATCTCATCTTTGTTTTGAGGGTGAACTTCCTGCTCCTCCAGATCTTGTCAAGCTGGTTAAATGCTGCTGAAGCTTTTCCCATTCTACATTGCAGTTCACTGTCCATGGCGCCTCCATTGTCAATGGAGCTTCCTAGGTAGGTGAAGTTATCCACTATCTCCACCTCCCCCTGTTCAATGAAGACACTGGTTGGTGGTGGGTGTGTCCCAGATAACATGGTTTTGGTCTTCTTGGCACTGATATTGAGACCTAAGCTTCCTGCTTCGACATTGATATTGTTCACAATGATTTGCAGGTCAGCTGTGCTCTCTGCAAGTGCAGCAATATCGTCCGCAAAGTCCAGGTCAGACAACTTTTGCTCTCCCACCCAAGATATACCTTGGTCTTTAGACGCTCTTCTTAGTACCCAGTCAATGGCTATGGCAAAGAGAAACAAAGCAGGTATGGCAGAGTGGTTAAATTGTTTGCTTTGCAATCATGAGGTCTCGGGTTCAATTCCATGGTGCAACGACTTGTGAATAAAACGGTATTTGGCAACTATTTGGAAGCCCATCATACAGACTGTACCTGCATTCAGAGGTCCAGCCGTGTCACACATTGTCATGCTGATTCAGCTTGGGAATTACATTAAGGATACATATGGCTGTGGAATACTCAACCACTTAACCTTTAATTCACAAGTCAAACGATTGAATGCTCAGCGTGAAAACTGCATCCATTGACAAGTCTAGTCCTATTGTTAGATTGCTGGAGGTAAATATGAAGCTAGGTTGGTGATTAGGTGAGTAAATATTCTTAGAAATATCTGTATATTTGTCAACAGCTATCAACATTGGTAAGACCAGTTAAATTTAGATCTCATTTCCTGGATAAATCAAGTGATAATAAGATATTGAATTGATTACAGAAGGTACTAGTTGTCAAGGTGCCACTGTAAAGCTGTTCAGAAAGCGGAAAGCAGGATGTAGGTTATAAAGTGATAAGCTCTGAAGAACAAGTATATAACAATAGCAGCAAAAGCAACCTCTACTGGAAATATTGAAATCAAATATGTGTGTGTGTGTGTGTGTGTGAGTCACCCTTGCAAGCAAAGAAAAGCAGGCATAAAATGATGATATATATATATATATATATATATATATATATATATAGACTGTTTGCAGTACAAAGACTGGGAAAACCTCAAATCAAAGTAGTACTAGTTGTATGATGAGATGCAGAGTTGCTATATTATTGAGGTAGAAGTCTGACTGCGAACTCAGGCAGTTTCAGTTTGTAACCTCTCCTAGCTTCTTCAGGTTGACAAGGTTTCTACAGTGTCCTTCCTAATGCCAAGTACCTTACAGTATGTACTGGGTGCATTTTCGTAGCACCAGGTTGTCGGTCATTGTCTCAACTAAGGAACCCTCTCTACTCTATTAGAGAAAGGAAGATAAATGTGATATTATGGGTGTATGATAAGTGTGGTGGGATTTAACTGGGTAATGAGTAGAAGTGGGGGTGATATCTGATAGTGCTGGTATGTCCGGATGTTAGGAGTTGGGCAGTGATGGTGAGAATACCTATAGAGTGATTGTCAAGAGGGCATGAATGGGGTATACAGTGATGGTGAGGATAGCTACTGAGAATTGTAGAGGGGGCTGTAGTGATAATGAAAATAGCTAAGGAGTACTAGTGAAGAGGGGTCTTGGGGATCGGTCAGGTCACATTTTATGCTGGTAGGCAGGTCTTCTCCAGTATAGCATGTCATCTCTATTGTGAGGTTCAGCTTAAGGTCAGTCTTCACTGCCTCATCCCAAATTTTCATGGAGATTTCTCTGCATTTCTTTATATAGCTGTCATCTTTTATATGTATCATATGCCCATACCAACACAGTCTTCTCTCTTGCAGACTAGATCCAATTCCTCTTATGCCAAGATTTTCTTTCAGTTTGCTTATGCTTAACATTACACGTCCATTGAAGCATACTCATTTCATTTCTTTCTATCTCTCTAAACTTCTTCCAGCTTGTTCTGATCCTGGCTATCACACTTTCACTCAATTTCCCCCCCATTGCTAATTATATTGCCTAGGCAAAGTTGCTGTATGAAAGTAAAGACAATTTTTAATGCAAGCATTAGGGGACACATAAAATAATAACGACACTGTCATAACACTGTTTTGTACCTTTCAAGAACATCTTGCTAATGTAGTTTCATTTGGTATAGGATGGTAAGAGTTAATATGGTTACCAATTCGATGAAAGCTTCATTATTCAGTTGAAGACGACTGCTAGAGGTAAAGGGACATCTTGCAACAACAGTTTGGTTTGTATGGGCACTATACAGTAGGATTACATTATCTGGGCTTTGACTATGCACATTGTTGAATATAGTTTCAGTTATATAATCTCTTATCTCTTCTTTCCAAGATATATTTGTCAGCTACCTGAGAACATATTTGACCTTAGATATCTTAACAATGTACTACAATGATACGATTATTTGAAAAGAAAATTTGAGATTGCTATCTCTCTCTCTCCTTATCTCTTTTTTAACCTTTTCATTACCACATGTCTAGTGAAATACACTATTGCAATTATTTTTTTCCTTTAAATGATAACGAATTTGAAAACATTTAGAAAAACAACTGACTATTTATATAAGATATTTGGAACATAATAAATGGTTCCTGTACAAAATTATGATAGAATGTTCTAATTTAAATAAAAGTTTAAAATGTGAGGTTTTGTATCATAGAACCAGGGGCACTCTCAGGCAGATCAGTACCAGGGTCTTCCTGTCCCCCTTAGATTTATTTAACCCTTTAGCATTTACATTACTCTATATTTACTATTGTAATTCTGCAGTAAAGGCTTTATCTTGCATAATTATCTCACATAATATCGAATCTATGAAATTGTGATATTATTTATTTTGAGAACAATACCTTAACATCAGTATGGGCAGCATTGCAGTCGGTTTGAACAGAAAGAGGTGAGAGAATTCTGGCCAGTTTAAATAAATGCTAACTGGTTAAACAGGATATCCCATGATAGAATAAACATTTAACACTGGATTCAAATGCTCTTAACTCATAACATCCTTATGAAAATTATTGTAAAGACTTGAGTTTTTAATGTTGTGCAGTCATAATACTGTTTTGTAATTTTTAAGTATGTTTTGTTATTGTAGTTTTATGCAGTACAGGTTTTTAAAAAGCTAATAAACATTTTGCAGTCCCATTATCAATCATGTTACATTTATTTCCTCATACTTTCTTATGGTGGTCAAATTCCAACCCAGCTAAGAGATATGTATATATGTAGAAGTAAAGTACTTAAAGACAACTGGGTCAATCAAAATGTAGTATAAAACATAGAAAGATTACAAAAAGGAAAGATGAAAAATAGTCCCAAAATATTAAATTATTTCCACATTTCTCTGAATTATTTTAAAATGAAATAATGTTCTGTTATTACCATATACAATTCCAATTCATCATTGTTTTTATTCTCTAATTACAAATATTTTACAATAGTTGCCTGGTTGTTATATGAAAATTATTTATAGCACCCTGTTCTTTTTCTTATTTATTTCTATTTGTGTCTTCATCCATCCTGTTTTGTTTCATTTTTATGAATCTATTTATACAAGAAAGCAATATGGCAATGTAGTTTTAATTCCTAAATTCCTTTGAGAGATTTTTATCTGTTCATATCTAATATATCATTATATGAATATTTTTCCATATTTTCTCAATCATCACCGCCATCATCATCATCATCATTTTTCCATTCTTGTATAGATAGATCTTCTTCAGCACAGTATACCACTACCTATTGTGACACTTTATCCTCTCCTTTGTGAGTTTCAGCCTCTAGAGATCAGCTGTCATCACTTCTGATATCTTTCTTGGTCTTCTTTTTTCCCAGGTTCCTTCCACTTCCATTACTTAGTTGATAATATATGTAATTCTTCATCATCATCATCATCGTTTAATGTCTAACTTTCACACTAGCATGGGTCTTATACTTATATATATTGTATTTTTTTCTAATCATTTTATTTCATCATCACCATTTAATATCTATTTTCCATTCCTGTATGGGTTAGATGAGTTGCCTTATACTAAGGCCATATCAGTTATGTGACCACATCCTGCTTGCTCCCTTTTGACTTGGTTTCTATGACTGGATGTCCTTATTAATGCCAACCACTTAACGGTGTGTACAGGGAACATTTTATCATGACTCTAGCACAACTACCTTACAGGGTGGACTGGAGGATCTTCATCATAGCATTTTCATCACTACCTAAACTATTATTATACAGGTGCTCAGTGTCCTTAGTCTGAATGGGGGGGGGGGGGTACTGTTGGGGCTGGGTGTATAAATGAGAGTGGGGCATGCTATATGGTACTTGCTGAGGGAAGAGGATACAAACATCCTACTGTGGAGGAGAAAGTATCAGGTTATGAAGGTGATCTGGAAGCAAGTGGATGGTGTCTGACATATTGTGGAATGTGCCTTGTTGGCCTAAATGAAGGAGGGGTACAGTGTATATGCTACTTGGGTGGGAAAACTCACTTTGGGGAAAATGGGTGTAGCCTTGGAGCAAGTGGGAGGTGTCTGACATTGTGATTATTATTTTGTTTGATTATTGGTATAGTTCTGAGATTTTTTTCTAATGACTTTCACTCATCCTGCTAATGAGGAGGGGAGTGTCACTAAGACTAAGATGAAAGGTGTATACTGCATGTGTGAAAAGTGCTGGGATTTATGGGAAAAAGACATGGGTGATGAATGTAGAGCAGGAAAATAGGATGGAAAGAATGGTTGAGAGGATGAGTGGAGTATTGCTCAAGAAAACAAACACTGATTTGCAGAGGATGATTGGAATGAGAGGATTAGGTTGTGTGTTGAGGAAGGATGAAAGTGATTGGGTGAGAGGAAGTGATGGAAATGAATATGGAAGAAAATAAAGGAAGGGGAAGACCAAGAAAGACATGACTAATCATGATGCAGGAGGAAATGAAAATCATGGAGTTGGTGAGGGTAGGATGCCACCAGTAGTGCAAAATGGAGATTATCATATGCCTACAAGTCTAACTCTTGCTTTAGCAGAAAAGTTGGCCTTAAAACACTTGCTATTGTTGTGTTGTACTTTATTTAGTGTGTCAGTTCAACATTATAATGATCATACTCATACATATTAACATACAGCATTTCTAGGGCATTTTTTAAACCTGGCAGTGCCCATCACCTTTTCAGGTCTGAATACAGCAGATATCTTCCAGAGAAGGATACAGAGTGAGAGAATGGAAGTGAGATGAGATATAGAAGAAGAATCAACCTCAAGTGGAAGAAATGCAAAGTTGACCTTGGCAGGATCTGAACTCAGAAAGCTGGAACAAATACCACAAAGAATTCTATCCAATGTTCTAATGACTCTACCAATTTTCTGCCTTATCATACTCATGAAGTGATTTAAAAAAAAAAATTATATCCACTGTTTTTTTTTTCGTTTTCTTTTTTTACCTGTTGAGAATTTCAAATAATTTCCTTATCCAAATTACACAGAGTGTTCGAGCTGGACTTGTTGATAATGGTAAAAAGATCTCTAAATACCTTGTGATTGTCAATCGATCTGGTGACAAAGCGTAAGTATTAACTCTTTTGATACCAAACCACTCAAGACTATCCTTGGTTTTATTATAAAAAATGTCTTATATTTAAATCAAAATCTTTCACCATAATTTTATGTAAAAACCTTTTGTTAATGTGTTCCACAAACCAACCTAACAACGAAAATGTTCAAATTTTTGATAATTTTCAAAATTAATTGAAACACATCGACAATGTACAAGACCACCCCTACGATCCAACACTTACCCCTATCTTCCCCACAAATTTATTCCTGAATTCCTAACTCCTCATCCAACCATGTACCCTGCAATATTGCCCCTTAATAGGCCTCCCCCACTAGACAAATAATTGGTAGCCAATACTCTCATTACCAACCCACTCCCTATCACTGCTCTCGCAGCATGGCTGAGGATACAAGTGGCCAAATGTTAAAATATGGAAGTGCATTCAGCCCACACTGTAAAGTGGTAGTGCTAGGGTAACAATAAAATACACACCATCCACTCTGTAAAGTACTTGTGTCATGATAAAATGCACACGGCCAACACTGTAAAGTGGTAGTGCTGGGGCTATGATAAAATGCACCCAGGATATGTCATGAAGTTGTTGGCATTAGGAAGGGCATCCAGACATAGAAACCATGCCAAAATGGAATGTATGAGTGAGACGCAGTCATCTGACCTGTTTAACCTCAGAATGTAACCCACACAAGCATGGAAAATAAATGTAAAACAGAGATGATGATGATAATGATAGTCATGATATCCCCAGTTGTTCTGTAAACTGATTTATTCCTCTAGTTGTCACAATCACAATATTTCATTCATTTTACCTTCCATCCTTCCTCAGGTTCCTGTCATATATGGTAATGTTCTAGAAATTTAAAATTGCACCCTTTTCTCAAACCATGGGAGTAGATTATTCTGATCCCATTGTTCTTATCCAGAATATCCTTTTATTAATTGTTTCTGTCATTGTTTGCTTGTTTCACTTAAACTAGAATATATATATATTGATACATTAACCCAGAGATTGAACTCTGTCTATGATATGCTCCCATTCTATCCCCTCCTCCATGGCCTCTGGAGGGCTCTTCAGTTGAATCAATGACTGACAACTGCTCTAGTGCTGGTACCACAATAAAACATATCCAGTACACCATGTAAAGTGGTTAGTGTTAAGAAGAGCATCAAACTGTAGAAACCATGCCAAAAAAAGGTTGAGAGAACTCTTTCGTTGTGTCAAAAGCACAACAATCTCTCTAGTGTTGGGGACAATAAAACACACTCATTGCTATCTGTATAGTGGTTGGTGACACCAGCCATAGAAAACTTGCCAAACAAAGGTTTTGGAAGACTCTTCAGTTGTGTCAACCATATGACAACTCCCTTAGTGTTGGTGCCTATATAAAATGCACAGCACATTCTGTAGAGTATGATGGGAATGTATATAAGCAAGATGAAGTCCTGGCCCATCTAATAGATTGCTGGCTCCGATTAAATGGATGTCAAATGATGATGTTGAAGATTATAAATTTAGGAGCTCTCAACCTAAGCAACAGATTGACAGTTGTTAGCACATCAGATTAAATAGCATGGTAATTGTACTGGTTCTCCGTGTTCATGCCCTACCAAAGTCAACTTTGTCTTTCATCCTTTCAGGGTCAATAAAGTACAAATCCAGGGGTGGGGAGTTGACTGGTGGATTGCTTTATGTTCCGGTACTGTGTGTTCTAAGCTCAAATCTTGCTTACTTTCACAGGAAAAGCAGTCACATTTTTATTGGGAGTTGTAACCGATAGTGTCAGCAATGATAAGACTAATGGAAACATTGCTTCCTTTGTCCGATCTGCTGATTTCTTTTACTTTTAATGTCATGTACCATATGTAGCCACACCAACATGGACAGTCTTGAAAAGTACAAAACAGCACTATGACTGCATCACATTAAAAACTAAAGTCTTTACTTTTGTTTACTGCAAATTTTGTAATGATCTATCCACCAGTAAAGATACTATAAACATTTGAATTAAAAAACCCGTTTTTAGATGTTTTCTGCTTAATCAATATGTGATGTTAAGAATTAAGGAAATAAGCAGTAGTTGAAATAAATCGATTTATAATAATGATAATTCTACACTTCAGAAATTCAGGCAAAGTTTTCCACCTTATTGTTTTTTATGACTTGTCCAAACTTGTTTCTTTTATTCCCAGTTGTTATTGATGTTATGTATCTCGGCTTTCTTTTATATTGTTGCTATATGAAATCTATATTTGGTTTTTATGGGTAGAAACTGCATCTTTAGCTTTGTTTTATAAATACTACAGCACCATTCAAACTATATTCAATGAGCCAATGATAGCACCTTCATGTGGTCGCTCAATATGCTAGAAATAACAGCTAAATCTCCCTCAAACTACTCTTTATTAAAGAAAAGAACACAACAGATTGTATAGACTGAGCTGCACTGCCTGATAAAAAGATTGGTTGGTCATGTGTTTCTACACATGTCCAACCAACCAATCTTTACACGATGGATATTGACCTATGGCTAAACAACAACTATTCATGAGATAAATTTGTTGATGTTTAGCTTTCTATTAAGCCTTCCTGATATGTTTGCATTATTTGCAGAATCGTTAGTCTTGTGGTATTTGTTCCAGCTCTTTACATTCTGGGTTCAAATTCCACCAAGGTCAAATTTACCTTTCATCCTTCCAGGTCAGTAAAAGCATCAGTTAAGTATTGGGGTTGATTTCATTGACTAACCCCTAACAATAATCCTGGTCTTCTGTTTAATAGCTTAGAAAAGAAATGCATTGAACCTTCTCTCATCATCATCACCTTTTGTCTATTTTCTGTGCTTGGATGGATTACATGGGTTATCTAAGGCCAAACAAGTCAGGTGGCCATGCTCTCCATTTTTGGCTTGGTTTCCTTTCTTAATGTCAACCACATTTCAGCATGTACTGGTAGCATTTTATCATGTACTTGTGCTTTTTATTGTGACACCAGCACTACTACCTTATAGAGCAGACTGGGTGCTTTTTATCATAGCACTAGTATTGCCATCTTACAGTGCAGACTAGGTGCAAACTCTGTACTTTTATAATGGCACCAACATTACCGCCTTACAGTGCAGATTTGGGTGCTTTTTATAATGGCACCAGCATTACTGCCTTACAGTGCGGATTGGTTTTTTTTTATCATGACACCAATACAACCACATTACAGTGCATACTGGGAGCTTTTTATCTTGGCACCTCCTGCACTACTGCCTTACACTACAGACTGGGTGCTTTTTTATCATTGCACCAGAACTACTGCCTTACAGTACAGACTGGATGCATTTAATTGTGGAAACCACACTACTGCCTTACAGGGTGGACTGGGATCTTTTCATCTTGGCACAAGCACTACTCCCTTATGATGCATACTGATTGCTTTTTATCATGGCACCAGCACTATCATTATACAATGTGGACTAGGAACATTTTATTGTAGCACCAGCACTACTGTCTTACACTATTGAATATTCAGTAGTTCAATCAACTGAACATCTAATTCTTGAATTAACATTTAAGTTGTTGTGCATTTCACAGACACGTGTACCCTTAACATAATTCTCATGCTGATGCAGCATGACACTTTGTGTAACAAGGCTGGACCTTTGAATTACATATCTCATATTATAGTGTAAATGGTTGAGTGTTCCCCTTATACATGTATCAGTAGTATCAGCATGAAAAAATATGTAACAAGACTAGATCTTTGAATTCTAGGCACAGTCCAGCCAACAGATTTCCATACAGTTACTATCTACCTAATTTCTCTCACAAGGCTTGTGTCCGCCTAAGACTATGGTAAAGATGCCCAAGATGTTACGTAGTAGGATCATACCTGGAGCCTCATAATTGCGAAACTAACATCTTAATCTCTCAGCCACACCTGCATCCATGTTTTTATGTAGACAGTAGACTGCCTGACTACATTGTTTGTAGTATTTTATGCAGTAAGCCATAGATTAAGAGTGTAGATTGTAGAGTCAGTGGAGTAACGGACAACTTGTCAAGAGGTCACTAATATCCTGTTGTCAGAACAATAGGTTTTGTTTTTGTTCTTGGTTAAAATACTTGGATCTCAAATAACCCACTCCACATAATTTTAAGTAGCTACTGTAGAGGTACGAGCAACTTTCTGGTTACAGCAGTAACAATGATGTAAAATTGGGAAGTGACTTGTTAGCTTACAGTACTGAGTTTAGTTCTACCTGTGAGTATAGCCAGAAGACAAATGACTGTCATTAGTCAACAGAGTTGATTAATCATTAACACTTTCATTACCATATTTCTAATAAGATACAATGTTCTTCTTCTATACATCCATTACTGGTGATGTTGATGCCATGATGATGTTCCTCCTTCAGCTCACCCTGTCTAACATTGCCGTCTGAATTTCCCCTGCCTCCAATCCGGTGTCATCTTCAAGAACATCCTTCAGTATAGTGGTTGGTTTCCCAACTAGTCTGCATGCATCAGGTTTCCAGAAAAGAACTCTGCTAGCAGGTTCATTGTAACGTTTCACATGTCCGGTTACTGTGAACCTCCTATGCCTTATGATGTCAGAGCGATTTCTTTTGTATGTGTGTTCTCCAGAATATGTTCTGGACCTTTCTCAGCATCCTGATGAATGTGCAATTAATCTTCTTTGTGAATGTTTTTGTCAGTGTCCATGACTCACATCTGTAGAAGACAATGGACTCAACCATTGCTTTGAATAGCCTCATTTTTGTAGTTTTCTTGATCGGAGACACCCCCACCTTTGATACAATGTAGTTCAATTAATTAATTATTTGTAGAAATTTACTAAAATTATTATTTCATTGTTAACATGATATTTATAATATAACTTAATAAATAATTCTTACATCAAATTATGTTGGGCAATTTTAATTTAGATAAGAACCCTTTAAAAGGGGGGATTTTATTTCATAGAACTAGAGGCAGTTTTGGGCAGTTGGTATCAAAAGGGTTAATGAATTCTGCAGATTGTGAACTCTTTAACCTAATTGCTTCTCTCAACTAAAGAAGGAAGCTTCATATTTTTTAGTTCAAATTTTACCTTTTTGATATCCAACTGTCTGAATATAATATATAATAATAGTTAATCATCATCATCATCATCATCGTTTAACGTCCATCTTCCACGCTTGCATGGGTTTGGACGGGAGTTTTCCCACTTGAGGCAAGAGTGGTTGTCTTGCTCGCATAGGACTGTCTGGCGGGTTTTCTACGGCTGGATGTCCTTCCTAACACCAACCACGTTTACAGTGTGGACTGGGAGGTTTTTACTGTGTTACCTACACGGCCACATTACAGCGTGGACTGTGTGTTTTTTTTGTCGTGACACCTACACGACCTCATTTGTTTCGGACTGGATGTTGTGGTACCAACATAACTTTACATTGAAAGGGGTGGTGTGGATAGGGTGGGGGTAGTGGGACGGAGGTGTATTTTGTTAGAGGTGCCTACTGACTAGTAGGTTTCACTTTGTACTTAGGTAAGGTGGGTCTTCTGTATTACTGTGTAGCGCCAAAGATCTCGGTCCAGTGACATTGTCTTGGAGAGGTGTAAGTGTGTGAGGTCGGAATTTATCAAGTCGTCCCAGCTTTTTCTGGGTCTGCCTACTCTGTGACTACCGTCTATTTTTATTGCCCTGCACTTTTTTATACAGCTGTCGTCTTTCACGTGACCGTACCAACGTAGTCTTCTCTCGAGTAAACAACATCTGATCCCTCTTATTTCTAATTTTTCCCTTAGTTCGTTTATGCTTTGCCGTTCACGTATATTACTATTACACATCCAGCGGAGCATGCAAGCTTCGTTCCTCTCCAGTCTGCATATATCGTCTGCACACAATGCCCAGGTCTCACTGCCATGTAACATTGCTGTTCGTATGCAGGCATCATACAGCCTGCCTTTCATTTTTAGAGAGAACCCTTTAGCGGCTAATAGTGGTATTAGCTCTCTGAACTTTTTCCATCCAGTTCTGACTCTAGCTACTGTACTTTCAGAGCACCCTCCCCCACTGCTGATTTTGTCACCCAAGTAACGGAAGGTGTCCACTATTTCTATAGAACCATCTGTGCAATGGAATGAGCTAGTATTCTGTGGGCACTTGCTGCTACTTATTGCACCAGAGCACTGGCCACATATAAAATCTATGTTCTTAGTTAGCTTACCTGTGATCCCACTACATCTTTTATGCACCCATACTTTGCATTTGGGACATAAAATGGAGTTTCTACCTACTCCTTTCCTACACACTGAGCATGGCCATTTCCTGGATGGGACCGGTGCCCTATTTTCCTTCCTACAAACTAGAACTTTAGTCTTAGATAGGTTAATTTTAAGGCCTTTTGATTCTAGGCCATGCTTCCATGTTTGGAATTTCTTCTCTAGTTTGGCCATTGATTCAGCTATGAGCGTTAGATCATCTGCGTATAGGAGTTCCCATGGGCAGCCGGTCTTGAACTCCACTGTTATAGCCTAAAGGGCAATAATAAATAGTAGGGGGCTAAGAACAGAGCCCTGATGAACACCAACTTTTACGCTAAACTCTTCACTATATTCGTTGTTAATTCTAACCTTGCTGACTGTTTCTTTATACATGGCTTGTATAGCTCTCACAAGCCATTCATCAACACCTAGTTTTCTAAGAGCCCACCAGTTAAATATATTATAACTTAATTATGTTCTTTATAACTTAAAATCCATTCTTGTGAAATTATGATACTAAAGAAATTAACTAGATCCAGGCAAGCTAAAAAGAAACCCCTATACATGTACTCAATGTGTTAGAAATAGCAGCTAAATTGTTCTCAAATCTCTGATATCTTAGAAAATAGTAAAGATACATATTGGATAATAATATGGTCATAGATACACTTTGAAAAAAAAGATGAGATAGTCATAGGTCTGTTGAACTGAGGTTAAATAACAATACCAACAGGTCTGCTAAACTGAGGTTAAACAATTATACTAACAGATCTGCTGGACTGGGACTAAACAACTATACCAACAGATCTGCTGAACTGAGTTTAAGCAACTATACCAACAGATCTGTTGAACTGTGGCTAAACAACAATACCAACAGATCTGTCAAAGAGGAACTGAACTGAAGTTAAACAACAAAGCCAACAAGTAAATTCAGAAGTTAGGCCATTAGCAGTAGAAGTTATTATTGTAACTGTCTGTTTCTTTAGATCTACTTCACTTGTTCTCTGTAAATAATGCGTTGTTGTCTAGTAGTTTGCTGGTTGCTATAGTCATTCCTGAGTGTGTGTAATCAATAAAAGATCGTAGCACTGGTTATTGATTAGAATATTTTTGTTCAATTAATATATTTATTCTTTCAAGCAAAACTAATCTTGCTTCCAATAGAAGCCATTTACTTGGAAGCACTTCATCATCATTTTTATGTTCACATTTCCATGTTGGCATTAGTTAAACAAGACTGTTTTAGGCAATATTCTTGGATTGGATGCCCTTCCTGATATAAACCGTTTTTTTTTTTGTTTTTGTTTTTAAAATATGTTACAGATTTTTCCATAGATGGATTTTCTCTTTTAGCTACTGGGTGTTGGGTGGTACATTCTTCTGAAGGAAATATCTGTGTTCATAGCCATCTGTCTATCTATCCCATTTTCTGATGAGCATAAAGTCAATTTGGTTTACATGCTTGATTTGTGGTTATGTTGGATTTTCACTCTAACAAGTTCACAGCAAACCATGCTTGTGCTATCCTGTTGTTTATAACATTTGATGAGTTGGTATATACACTAAGGTATTTGAAACCGTCTACTTTTTCGAGAACAATATTGCTTAATGATTTGATGTTTGTTGCTTGATCTGAGTTGATGATCATGTTTGGTTTTGTTGACATTTAGGAAGAGTCCTTTTTATTATATTACTTCCCTTATTATATCCTTTCAAATTCTTGATTATTTTCCAAATTATTTGAAAATCTTAGGCAGTGCGTCTCATTAGAAATGTGGTAGCAAAAGGGTTAACGAGAATGTTTGAAAATCCCTATAGTGAAGATTATCTCGGAAACCATTGTGTGTTGGTGTTGGGGTTGTTGTAGATTCTGTCTTCTCAATTAGAGTAGATTGCTACTTGCTCTAATTGAGAAAACTGTATGATTGTATGTGTACATAATGTGTGTATTAGTTAACAGGTATTTACCAATGTCTGCCATAGTTGACTGTGTCAATCACATGAATAGATGTTTGTGTCTGTAAGAGAGGGAGGGGAGGTATATTGATGATTTCAGTAAATTACTGTTTACTGGTAACTTATAATGCAAGCTGTATAATTAGTGTTTTTCTCTCTTGTTGATTGCTTGGTTTTCTATATACTCAGAAAGAATGAATTCAAGTAGGTTTCTAATTTCTTGAAGTTTCAAATACTCAATTTAGAATGATAGCAGCATTTCATAGAAATACCATATTACAAAGGAACCTCTACATAGTCGCTTAAGTTGCTAGAAATATCATCCGAATTTCTCTCTTAAAAAGAGGGCACATTAGATAATGTTGTCCTAAATACACTGTCCTAAAAAAAATATATACATGGGATGATCACAGCTGGAATACCTTTAGTCACAGATATAAACTATCAGACCTGATCTGGGGCTAAACAACAACAACAACAACAATAGCTGAGTTGTGAAATTAATGCTTTGATTGTGGCAAGAAAATTCTTAGAAAAACCTGACTGTAAACCCAGACAGTAAATTTTCCTTTTCATAGAAATACAACTTTCTATATCTCCATTCACATTATTCATTTTTTTTGCTATTAAAAAAATTGTACAAATAAGGGAACAGATGTGCTGATGGATTTTTTTAATTTTATTTTATTGTCTCATATTTAGTTTATCTCTTTTCTTTCTTTTTTTTTTCGACTGAATATTTTTATTTACAATTGTATAAATTTACAGTACATTGCAAATATGTTTTAAATTTATACATAAATAACATTACAAATGCATGAATAACATTATGAATTGCTTGCAAATTGATTACAAATATGTCTAAACTGTGTCAAGTTAGAGTAGAATAACAGTGCAAATATGTTTTAAATATATACATAAGCAACATTACAGTTGTGTAAATAACATTATAAATTGCTCGCAATTTGTTCAGAAGGACATTACAAATATAATGTATAAACCATGTATAAAAATATAACAACATAATTCATTGAACAATAATGATAAAGGAAAGAAAAAAATAGGGTGGGGATGGAGGAATTCACCACCAATTGTGATAATTGGCCGCACCTCACACCTTAAGGGTTAACTACACTCTTCGATGGACTGGTGCCCTGTCCAGGGGAGGAGTCTTGTACTCTCAGTCGCTTCACGCCATGAAACCAGGTTAAGCACCAGCCTAATGAGCCTTCTGGCTTAAGACAGATTTTAGACTTTATGTTTTGATTTCAAATAATGCTGATGTCAACTTGGCCAATCCACTGAAAATATACTATTTTTAAAGGTGAACTTTTCACTTTTATTTTTTAGTGTATTAATATTTTCTACCACTCAAGTACCATGTAGTGAGATAAGCCAGCTAAGTGTTATGGAAACCATACCAATCGACAAGGAATTCTCTTACAAGCAAGGTAAGATTGTTATGAACAAATAAAATAAAAAGAATTTATAAAGTATGTATTCTATTTACTCTGTTTTCAACGCCATTAACTAGAGATATACACAATTCATATAAAAAATTTATATAAAAAAAACTGGATAAGACATGCAGAATCAATCGCATGCCACGAGGGATGCTGGAGTTTCCTTCTAATAATTGTTGAAGCAAGTCAACACCCTCGCAAGTATTGCGATGAGTGATAGTAAGGTTAAGATGCTGGAATAACCACTGGCATTGCTTGATACATCAGTAAGGCGAGTCACCAACAATAACAAGAAACTCATTGTCAGCAGTCCTCCAAACATCTCAAATGCCACATGCTAAACTTCAAGATTACTTGTCTGTGTAATAATACTAAGTCTTAACCCTTTAGCATTTAAACTGGTCATATCCGGTCAAAATTCTCTCACCTCTTTCTGTTCAAACTGGCTGTAACTGGCCACTCATACTGATGGTAAGGTATTGTTCTCAAAATAAATAATATCAAAATCTTGTAGATTCGATACTATCTTAACTATAATAAAGAAAGGAGTGCGGGACTGCGTCCAGAATATATTTTTTTGTCACGTTTGTAAAATAGGTTGGATTACTTTGAATAAATGATGAATGAATATTACATAATTTATGTACTAAATTTCGTAACTCTTGATTAAATATAAATATTTTTATTGCTTACTAGCAGAATGGCCCGGCGTTGCTCGGGATTTGCTCTAGGGTTCTTATATATTTGATATATATTTATCCTTATCGAGCCTTGTCAAATAAATGCGTTTGTTTATATGTTGTTACTGTGTATGCAAAAATATCTGTATACGAATATATATATATATATATATATATATATATAGTAATAATAATAAATTTGAAGACTTTAATTTTACGATTTAAAGAAAAGAATTGTCGAAATTATTAGTTTATTTTTTAATGAAGTGTGTATTTGTGGTTATAAATCCTGCACGTTGTTTAATTGCTTTAAATTTTTTTAAATCAATTTATGTGAGTGTGTGTTTGTATGTGTTTGTAAATAAATCAGTAAGTTTGAAGCAACTAAAAGTTAGTGTGGTTATAAATCACGCACGTTGTTTAATTGCTTTAAATGTTTTTTTATCATTTGAAGTGAGTGTGTGTTTGTATGCGTTTGGAAATAAATCAGTAAGTTTGAAGCAACTAAAAGTTAGACCAAGGAACGATTGAAAAACATTGTAACTCACATTTTTAAAAGATGCGCGTAGCTGCTAACGGTGAATAAACCAAATTTAGTATAAAAGAGAAAGTAGCAAAATGCGTGGGTTGTAGATAGAGGAGAGCAGATGATATGAGAGAGTAAAATGGACAGTATCACCATCACCATCAACATGAACAATGTAAAATGAAAAGAATAATTTAGTTTCATTTTACGTGTTGTTTCAGCTTGGAAAGAGAAAGTAGCAGAAAGTATGAAATTGTATAGATTTTGAATGGTAATGGGAAGAGGAAAATCGTAAAATATTGAGTTTTATCGATTTTTTGCGTAATTGTGGGTGAAATTGAAAAATATATATGTGCCATGACCCAATTGAAGAAATTCTATATCGTAGATTTCTATAACAAAGAAACGTGACCATACACTGAGCTTTATAGATTATGATTTAAAAATTCACTTCTTTAAAATTTTCAAATGTTAACACTTCTGGTTAGCGCCTGTTATATTATAACACTTATAAAAACATTGCATATATTTCCGTCGCTAATTTTCTCCTAATGCAGTTTATATATAATATCGTCTTTTTTAAATGTATCATGGATTACTTTACTGATTACAGAAGAGGGTGTAACACAGACTTCGTTCAATTTCTGTGGATATTGTCAATTACGATTTTATTTGACATATATCTCCATGCATATATATTTGCGTATAATATCAATATGCACACTACACATGCTAGCAGAAAAACGACCTGAAGCGTGGTTTTTCTGCCAGTGTGAGATAATTATGTAAGATAAAGCCTTTACTGTAAAAATACAATAGTAAATATAGAATAATGTAAATACTAAAGGGTTAAAGGTATAAATTGACTCATATGCAATATGTTTATGTATAATTAACAGACATATAGTCTGCTGTATATTTTAAGCTGTAATTATATCACAGCTACCTCAGTACCCATGTAAACACACTGTATACATATTTTTCAGGATTTCATCCATCATCAGCAGTGCTTACTTTACTAAAGGATACTGAGTTATAGGTATAATGCTATTGTTGATTAAATCTTATCTGCTGCTATGTGTGACTGCATAATGCTGGACCTCTGTCACTTCCAAACAACTGTTCCAGTGAATTTGATCAACAGAACAGCCTGCTTGTGAAATTAACATGCAAGTGGCTAAGCATTTCACAAACATGTATACCCTTAACCCTTTAGCATTTACAATACTCTATATTTACTATTATATTTTCAAAGTACCGGCTTTACTTCACACAATTATCTCACATAATATTGAATCTATGAGCAGCCGGTTTGAACAGAAAAAGGTGAGATAATTCTGGTCGGATATAGCCAGTTTAAATGCTAAAGGGTTAATGTAGTTCTCAGGGTGATTCAGCATAACAATGCGTGTCAAAGCTGTCCTATATGTATCAGTATATTTGTAAATGTTTTCTTTTAAATGGAAATTTCTGCTTCTACAGAATCAGAGATAGCTGTTGAAATATCAAACAACCAAAAGAGATTACGTTTTGATTTATCAGCAAGTCAAACTGTTGCACTCTGTAAAGAATTGAAACAGGCAAAGGACAGTAAGTACAACTTGCTTTATCTCTATTTTACTTCAACTTTACATTAACGTTTTTGTTACTATATTTCAGTATTTCAAATAATTTCAAAAATAATAAAAATTTTGAAGAAATTTAATGAAATAACTATTTTCATTAGTAAGCTGCTATCTGAACACTCATTTAACAAAAAAAAATCTTTTAAAAAATTATGATGGAAGCTTTTAATGTAAATATGACCACTTTAAAATGGGCAGTATCATAAAACCTAGGCAATTTCAGGCCAGTGTGTATCAAAAGGATTAACTCTTAACATCCTGTAATAATTTAGTAGAAAAATATCTAAAAATGGTTTGATAATTCAAATGTTTACAGAATTTCTACTAGTGGACAGATCATTGGAAATATTTGCAGTCAACTAAAGTAAAGACTAATTTTTCATATGATGCAGTCATAGTGCTGTTTTGTATTTTCTAAGAATGTGTTGCTAATGTAGTTTCATGTGGTAGAGAGTTAAGATAAGTTTATTGTTTCCAGCATTACAGGAATAGTTTTTCTACATGCCAAATATGATATAAAACAGGGCCAAACTATATAGCAACTAAATAGTAAAATAGTAAAATTATTGTCTATTATTTTGGCATATGACAAAGACTAAGGTCCTTGTTAGTAGACAAGAAAACAGAACCCAGATCCCCTCAGGGAAATGGCCTCGCTCAGTATGTAGGAAAGGTGTAGGTAGGAACTCCATTCTCTGCCCCAAATGCAAACAATGGGTACACATGAGATGTAGCGGGATCTCAGGAAGCTTAATTAAGAATGTAGGCTTCACATGCAGCAGCTGTGCTGGGACAGCAAGCAGCAAACAGCCACAGGAAACAATTACCACCAATCTCTGGGAGGGCTCTGTAGAAACAGTAGACAGCTTCTGCTACCTAGGTGACCGAATTAGCAGCAGAGGTGGGTGTTCAGAAAGTACAATAACTAGGGTAAGAACGGGATGGAAGAAGTTTAGGGAACTACTACCACTGCTAGCTGCAAAAGGCTTCTCCCTCAGAATGAAAGGCAGACTGTATGATGTGTGTATCCGAACAGCGATGTTGCATGGTAGTGAGACCTGAGCGCTGAAGGTGGAAGACTTACGTAGATTAGAGAGAAACGAAGCCTGCATGCTCCGATGGATGTGTAACAGTAATATACGTGAACGACAAAGCATAAATGAATTGAGAGAGAGAGACTGAGCATAAGAGGAATCAAATGCTGTGTGCAGGAGAGGCGGTTGCACTGGTATGGACATGTGATGCGTATGAAGGATGACAGCTGCATAAAAAGGTGCAGAGCACTAGAAGTCGATGGAAACCGTGGAGTGGGGAGACCCAAGAAGACCTGGGATGAGGTGATAAAAGCCGACCTTACCCAATTACACCTCTCAAAGGCAATGACACACGACCGTGACCTCTGGCATCACGCAGTAATACAGAGTACCCGACCTCCCATGGGTACAAGCTGAAGCATATAGACAATATGCCCCCACACCCCCCACTGCAAGGTGGTCGTGGAGGTGCCACGGCAACAAAGCACCCAGCCCACACTGTAAAGTGGATGTGTAGGCGCCACAAAAAAGCACCCAGCACTCACTGTAAATGAGGTTGGTGTTAGGAAGGGCATCCAGCTGTAGAAATCAAGCCAAATCAGTTCCTGTATGAGCAAGGCATGGTCAGCCGACCAGACACTGCCCACAACAGGACAACCCGTCTAACCCATGCTAGCGTGGAAGAACGGACGTAAAACGGTGATGATGATGCTGATTCAGTAAGCTATTGCCTATCTGCAAGGCCAGCACTACATCCTCAGTAAACTAGGTGATCACCTAGGACACCAAAATTTGAGGCCTCTACAAAAATTCTGATACACTTAGACAAAATTTCTTCATACAGCTACAAACATGAAAACTTAGTAAGAAAAAGAGTAAATGGGGTCAATCTTGAAACAGAGGAGGATGAGTTGCAAAAGTGTGGCAGTGTGGTCAGGGTAGACAAGAAGGGTAATGTGGTATTATGACCTTTTACATGATCTGGCATGAAATATTTCAACTTTTGCCAGATAACATTTCCTCAATGCTATGCATGATCATAAAACCATAGATTTCTTGATTGCAAGGTAAAATATATCAGCTGGTGTAAAAAGGATGATGGTTGGGGGAAGTAGATACAGATTGGAGAAGGGGACACTTTGTAGGGCTGTGCTATGTCGTTGAATACCCGGGAGCCAGCCATGCCTATATCATCAATAAACTATTGCTCTTAATTTTTTTTTTTAACTTTAGTGTATGATTAATATTTATTGCATTAACATTGAAGGGATGAAAAAAAGTTGACCATTGCAATAGTCAAATTCAAAATTGTATAAACAATGCAGTTAACTTAATAAGCATTGGGAAAATTTGAAATTTAAAATATCTGCATCCCAACGTAAAGAACCAATGTTTTTTCCATCTCTTTTTCTCATTTTCTCTATTATTATTATTGTCATTTGTATTGGGACACTAAATATTGCATGTCGCCACACCATTTGTCTAACTATCCATATTCCTATTTTTCTGTCTTCATAGTAATGCCGCAAAGCTATGAAAGCTAATTTGACAAAGGTTTTTAATTTTTTCTCGAAATAAAATTTTTATTCATAATCCCAATTTAGAGGTTCTTGAAGTGGAGATATGAGGATTTTAGGGTGAATTTTGTGATGTTAAAATTTTGTTTGAAATAAAGCAGTAACTGGAATGCATGAGCAAAAAGTCAATACTAGAGAAATAGTATTTTGATGGATGAAAGCATGGCATGTTACCTCCCCCTTTCTATGGTCACAAGGCTTCTTGGTCAGGGCTGACTTGGAGCTAAACAACAGTAACATCAGATATTAATATGTTACAGAAAGATAAGACTAACTCAAAGCCAAATTTGGAGAAATGATGCTAAATTCTTCCTTGTATGGGTTTGTTTTTTTTTGCCAGACATTTACTATTGGAATCAGACATTTTGTCTGTTTGCCTTAAATCATGTTTTTTAGCTCTTTTGATACCAAATCACCCAAAACTGCCCTTGGTTTTATGATATTGTTGTTTATTTTAAAGTATTTCTATTTATCTACAAACCTTCCATCATAATTTTATGTAAGTGCCTTTGTTAAGTAATGTTCCAAACAGCAGATTAATAATGAAATCTCTCCAAACTCTTGATTGTTTTGAAAAGGATTTGAAAATCATAAGCATTATGGAATATGGTAATGAAGGAGTTAAATTAAATAATGGAAATTAAGAATTACTTTGGAAGAAATATATTGTGAACTAAATGTTTAGTTATGTTGGAGATCTGTCAACCTAGGACTTATTGAAGATCTGACAACCTCTCTTGTGTTGGTGCCATGATAAAAATGTACCCAGTAAAATATGCAAATTGGTAAGTGATGAAACGGAGACAATACAGGGTAAAGAGAATTCTTCAGTCATGTCGAGTAGATACCATCTACATACCATCTCTAGCGGTGGTATCACAATAAAATCTCCCCAGTACACACTGTAAAGTGGTTAGCATTAAGAAGGGGATCCAACTGTAGAACCATGGCAAAATATCGAACATGTGAATAAGGCATGGTATCCAACCCTTTTACCTCAGAACGTGAAGGTCCATTTAACCAATGCCAGCATGGAAAGAGGATGTAAAATAACAATGATAATGATCTTTCACTGCCAAAAATGGTATTTCTATATGGCATGTCAAAACTAAGTTTATTTTTGCCTTATTCATTGCTGCTTTTGTTTGCAATCATTTTATGATTATTATTATTCCTTTTATGTTAGCTTTCTCTATATTGTTGCTGGAGTATGAAAACTTTTGTTGCAAAAAATCTCTCTCTCTCTCTCTCTCTCTCTCTCTCTCTCTCTCTCTCTATATATATATATATTGTCCACATACATTCACACAACACACACACGTGCTAACTAAACTATGCACCAACCAACTAACTGAATAAAAAAAACAAAAAAACTATAGCCCTTAATTAAACCATTTTTGCATTAACAGGGAAGGTTTCTATTTGGTTGGTTGTGTTTTTCTTCCTTACAGCACTAACACATGTTGTTGGATTCGGTTTACCTTCATCATTTGCTTGGTTGGACAAGTATAATAATCCACCGCCTGAAGAAAACATATTCGAGTCGGATGTCTTTGACCCATTGAAGTACATGAATATTGATGATAATGGGAAAAAAGGTATTGAACTTCTTTAACTTCTGCCCACCTCTTGTAACCAAATGATGCTGTAAGAGGGCATATTTCCATATTTGCATATACCTAATGCACACATCTTATAACACAGTTATAAGCATACATATGTGCATGCAAGCATGTAGACACATGATATTTGGTACTGATAGTGACTGTGAGCAATCACTATGAATAACATAATATATTGACTCTTTACACAGTATGTGTCCTTCATTCAGTGCATGTTTAGTGTGTTTATTTTATAAACTCATAAAACAAATATTTATTCATATATATATATGTGTGTGTGTGTGTGTGTGACCATTTGAAAAGTTTATACAGAGTGAAACAGCTATCTATAACGAATCATATTTATTTTAATAATATATGAATATCATCATCATTTAACTTATACTTACACCCAGCCACACAATGATACTTTAAATGTATAAAATATATAATATTTTTGGTTCAAATGTTTGAATTTATTGATTTCCGTTACAATATACAAATATTCCTATACCTATATACAAGCTAAACTATATAATACCAAAAATGTGTCCCCTAATTGCATCCTTTTTTTATATACGTATAACTGGCCAAAATTTCTTCCTTTTTGGTTGATTATATGATGCATATTTATGAATGTTAATTGATACATATTGATTTTTATTTCCATTTGTTTTTGTTAATGCAATACACCTTTATAATTTGTATGTTTGTGATTATGATTGCTATTTTAATTGTTTAATTGAATCCATTAATACCATCAACCAAGCATTCATGTCACTATTGCTTCAGTGTATATTTTGAGAATGTTGTATGTTTTAACTTTTTTTGTTTGTGGAATGTTGAAAATTTGTGTCATATTTTTTTTTTATCTGATTTTGATTAATATTTTTTTCTTTTGAATTTCTTATTTTACATAGCTGAAACTTAAAAAAAAACATTTATTAGATTTGGGAAAGTAATTAGATATCTTTAGGTGGTAAATTGACAGAGTAGTTAGGGCATCAAATTGAATGTCTTGGTTCTGGCTGACTGTGCTCTGGGTTTAACCCTTTAGCATTTACATTACTCTATAATATAGCGTATATATAGTATATATAGAGTCTATATATACTACTACATTTTTGTGGTAAAGGCCTTACCTCACATCATATTGAATCTATGAGATTTTGATATTACTTATTTTGAAAACAAAACCTTGACATCAGTATGAGTGGCCGCCGGTTTGAACAGAAAAAGGTGAGAGAATTCTGGCTGGATACATCATTATCATTTTGCGTCCGCTTTTCCCTCCTTGCAAGGGTGGGATGGGAACTGATTCTGGCTTGATTTCTACAGCTGGATGCCCTTCCTAACACCAACCTCATTTACAGTGAGTGCTGGGTGCTTTATTTCCTTGGCGCCTACATGTCCACTTTACAGTGTGGGCTGGGTGCTTTTTATCCGTGGCGCCTACACATCCACTTTACAGTGTGGGCTGGGTGCTTTTATTCCGTGGCGCCTACACGTCCACTTTACAGTGTGGGCTGGGTGCTTTTATTCCGTGGCGCCTACACGTCCACTTTACAGTGTGGGCTGGGTGCTTTTTATCCGTGGCGCCTACACGTCCACTTTACAGTGTGGGCTGGGTGCTTTTTTTCCGTGGCGCCTACACGTCCACTTTATAGTGTGGGCTGGGTGCTTTTTTTCCGTGGCGCCTACACGTCCACTTTACAGTGAGTGCTGGGTGCTTTTTTTTTCCGTGGCACCTCCACGACCACTTTGCAATGGAATGATAGGGACCCCAGTCCTATCATCTCATTTCTACCGCTGAGTAAACTGGAGCAATGTGAAATAAAGTGTCTTGCTCAAGGAAACAACACATCACCCAGTCTGAGAATTGAACTCACAACCTTTCAGCTGGCTTAAATGCTAAAGGGTTAAATCTTGTCATGGTCAACTATGACTTTCATCCTTTCAGGTTCAGTAAATAAGAGGCTGTAGATTGACAGAATTTTTAAAGAATCAAACAAGATACCTTGCATTATCTGATCTGGTTCTGTGTGTTCTGAGTTTAAATCCTGCCTTCTTCTGCCAGGAGTTGTGACCCACAAATAGTATCAGCAATAGATACACTAATGGAAATATTAATTCCTTGGTCCAATCGGATGATTGGCTTCTTTCCTTATTGAATGAGAATGTTTTAATTTCAAATAGTATTGTGATAGTTCAAAGAAATATTTTTATTAGCAACAGGCTTATCAGATCTTCTTCAATATTTTTTTCCATTTCTATGTAAGGGTTGTGCATAACAGAGATGTTGTGTAGTCAACACTTACTAATCTGCTGATGCCATTGGTGCCTCTCCAAAATCTAATACTGAATCTGACAAGACCCACTTTAGCTTGTGAAATTTATAACTTTCACATAACTCCTTCAGCACGATAAAATTCTCTCTCTCTCCATCTCTCTCACACACTTATATGCAAAAAGTAAATGAAAACAACAAAGCAAGTAATACAGTGCAATGAAGAAATATATTAGTTTAACGCTTGATATATATATATATATATATATATATATATATATATATGAAAATAGGGGTCAATGGTATATTTTATCTTCTCAAAGCACAGCCAATCAAACTGAATCTTCTGGTCAGATGAAAAGATAAGAAATAATTTTATACTATATATCATTTGTCCTCAAAATGTAAATCACGAAGCTTCGTGATTACAGTTAATTAATCTGGTATCATGCCATTTAGTGTAGGTAGTCATACCTCTCCGTGCCATATTGTCTCCCTAAACAATTGTGGTTGTTAACTACTCTGCCATTAACCAAGATGTTAACCCATCTTAGTTTTATTGTCCTCGATGGTGATTGTTAACCTGTGGCTCTTGAACTCCTCTGCTGAATGAGGCTCCTGCACTGAAGGCTCTGCTCACACCTTTAGTTTGAGTTATGATTGTACACACACTCCATACAGCAATGGTTTGTCCTTGCCTTCTGCCAGTTTATATCCAGTTTACTCCACTAGCCAATGTCAAACACCTTAATGGAGATGGGGTGTAGAGGGAGGGGGGAACATTCCAACAAAAACAAAAAAAAAGAAAACCTTACCTAAACCTTTAGATACCAACCAACATAAGACTACCCACTTTCTATGTTACAAAACCTCTCGTTTTAAAGTGTTCACATTTAAATTAAAACCTTAGCACAGAATTTTATGTAAAATTGTTTGTTAATTTTGGTGTAGAGGAAAGTTGATTATATTGATCTCAGTTCTTTATTGGTACTTTATTGTATGAACCCCAGAGGGATAAAAGGCAAAGTCAACCTCAGTGGGATTTGAACTTAGAACATAAAGAGCTGAAACAAATACTTTTATCCACCACCCTTACACATAATATGGTCACAGAAGAGTTAATATTAGTTCAATGCCAAACTAACTGTCGCACCTGATTACTGATTCTTAATTGCAGTTCTTATTTCACTTAATGTCCATTGACAAAGAAATTAACTATCTTAGTGTAAAGATCTCTAATTAAGAAATTAAATAATATTGTTCTGAATACTATTTCTATTAACACTTATTACTTTGTTTAGAAATCCTAATTTAACCAACAATAATTTTTTTAAATTATTCTCAATATCTAGCTAGGAATTTTAAGTAGAACATATATAATTATATTTTTTAACCCTTCTGATACCACCCTGCCTAAAACTGTCTCTGGTTCTATGAAACAAAACCACCCATTTAAAAGGGTCTTATTTAAATTAAAATCTTCCAACTAATTTGACAAAAGAAACGTTTGTTAAATTATATTACAAATACCATCTTAATAATGAATTAATTATTTTAGTTAATTCATATAAATTCTTCATTAATTTAAATACAGTGTATTTCATTATACAAAGAGGTGCTAAAAAGTTCCTGGCTTGATCTCTGCTACTGAGCCTTGGTTTGAGGCTCAACCTTCCGAATTCTTTTTACAGACCTTAGAAGGACCTCTGCAATAAGTATGTGAATCTGTGAGGGGAATATGTTGAATAAAATCATAATTAATTGATCGTCCTGTATTTTCTTTTACCTAAAGCCAGGAACTTTTCAAAACTCCCTTGTATATGAAAGGGTTAATGGAAGCTTTGTTAATGAGGAAGGAGTTGTGTGAAATGTTATCAAGCACAGTTAATATGTTTAGGATGTTAGAAATTGATATTTCTTGATAGGCTATTCATTCAAAAGTATCCTCATTCTGGTTGACATTTTTTATATCCACCCACCTGGTTCCAACCCTGGTTTTGTGATATGAAACTGCCCATTATTAAATGTTTATATTTATATTAAAACATTCCATCATAATTTCATCTAAGAAAAGTTTTAAATAATTTTCAAAAAATCATCTTACCAAAGAAAAAGTTATATATTTTATTAAATTACTTTAAATTAATTATGTTCAAAATTAATTGAAACATGAGCTGAGTATTTAATTAGAAATATGGTAATAAAAGGGTTAACATACATACTCTTTCAATTCCAATCCTCACAAATGTTTCTGGTGAGATATATCAGAATGGCTAAATGGAAAGCTGTCACATGCTTGAGATACTAGTGTAATGCAGTTGGAGTGTGTCATGCTCCAAAATAGAGGTGACAAAGTCAATCTAAGCTAGACATACTATTATAAATATTCTGCCTTTGTTGTTGCTTAATTTGTTCCATTTCTTAACCAGTTTGTGTTAAGAAAAACTGATGAATGTTACAGCAGAAAAGCAAACATACAGAAAGGAACACAATAATAATGAACACATATAAATGTAACCTCTGCAACAAAAACTGTCACTCACACAAGTGCCACTGCTCCAGCCAAACAGAATCATCAAGGCTGCAGCCTATAGTCTTTCATGACCAAAGCTTAACTCTTTGTTTTATTTCTGTTTTGAATTGTACTAACTAACCTTATATCTAACCAGATTTTTGAATATCAATGTAGATGACAGGACAATTATCTTAGTTCACAAATAATGGTATACTCTCCTTTAACCTACCTGCCCAAAACTGTTTCTGGTTCTACAAAGTAAAACCACCCATTTTTAAAGGTTTAAATTGTAATTTTACTTTTATTATGTTACAAATACCATACCATCTGAATAATGAAATACTTAATAAATTTAGTAAATTCCTCAAAATTCTTCAAGAGCTACAGTTTATTTCATTAGGAATACTGAAGGAAATGGTTAATCCTCTGCAATAGTTAATGTAACAATATTTAGTTATTGACTGTAGATGTTATTTTCCTATGATTTTTGCCTGCTAACCATAGTTTTGCTTTATTTAATGTGCTCTTATGCAACCAGCTTTAGTATGTAGTTCTACTTGTGTTCCAGCTCAGCATTCTATGGTAAAATCCAATCAAATACAGGGAAACATCTCTGTGACAACTGAAGAAGAATTTGATCCACTGAAGCCTGCATTTGTTTTAAGTAAGATCACTATGCTGACCTGTTAGCAGTTAAACACACATGCTGTGCAGCTTACTTTTATTTTCAATTTATTGCCTAATGCATCTATATCTCATTTTCTCTACTAATCTCTTACTCCCATTGAATGTTCTTTTGTAATCAATTTATGCAATTAATATATCAAATTCTTTTTCATACACATATTTCATTTTGTTTACTGAGTTCACATCGCCAGTAATTTTTCTCATTTCCCT
>CAXHJY010001516.1:35000-40000 GCA_964016885.1 Eledone cirrhosa | reverse complement strand
GTGAGAACGGGAAGTAGAAGAGTAAAGGGCCCAAGTATTTGACTGGTTTTTCTCTCATCGACATCGAAAGGATGAAAGGCAAAGCCTAAATCTGTGGGAGGGAACAGAGAGCCAGAACAAATACCACAAGGCACCATTCTAACAATTCAAACAAACCTGGAGAGGAGTGTGTGTGTGTGTGTGTGTGTGTGTGTGTGAGTGCGTGAGTGCGTGAGTGCGTGATACAGGGGACGTTAGAAAAAGATATATAGAGTAAGAATTGTTTCTACTTTTAGGCACAAGGCCAGTAATTACCCAGTACATTACTGGTACTTTATTTTATCGACCCCGTAAGGATGAAAGGCAAAGTTAACCTCGGCGGGATTTGAACTCAGATCATAAAGGGCCGTAACTCTTTGCTGCAAAGCATGGCGTCCGACTTTCTACCGATACTGCCAGTCCACCGCCCTTATATATAGAGTAAGAATGAACTTCAGTAAAGGACTGATAATTTGTTTTTTGACCACGAAAGGATGAAAGGCAAAGTTAACCTCGGCGAGATTTGAACTCAGACTGTAAAGTGACGTAACTATGCTAGAAAGCATGGCACCCGACCCTCTACCGATAATGCCAATCCACCGCCCTTATATATAGAGTAAGAAAGAACTTCAGTAAAGGACTGGTAATTTGTTTTTTGACCACGAAAGGATGAAAAGCAAAGATGACTTCGCCAAAGCGTTCTATAGACTTTCTAACTTGTACGTTCTCTGCCAACTAGCCCCCACATCTTACAAACGATACATTAGGTAATGTAGTCCCCATAAACAGACTCTAAAAAGTCTAAAGTTTCTTTCGAGCTCGGAGGTTCGTCTTGGTGCTTCTCCCGATTTCCTTGGCGTTCAGCGACTAAGAATGCATGAGGCCCTGGACAGGACACACAACCCAGTCCAGGAATCGAACCCGCGATATTATGATCGTAAGTCCAACACCCTTATCTGGTAGGCCACCTCTTAATATGACGTTTATGGTCACGGCTGGAATCGTCTCGATCATAGGTCTGTCCGTTCAGGGTTGAGCTGATTCTAAACAACAACAACAACAACAATAAGTCTACATGAGAGTAACGACAGGGTTGGCGAGATTGGTGGGTTGGAGGACGTAGAAATTGCCCATCAAGGGGCGCCTGCTGCATACAACACAGGCAGTAAAGCTGGTGCTGTCATGCTTAATGTAGTGAGTCACGACTTTAAAATTAATTAAAATAACGACCGTAATGAGGCTAATGAATTTTCCGCCTCATTAACCGACGTAATTTTAATTAAAATAATCTACATTGCGTTCATTAGTTCCGTATTTAACACATTATATATCATAATATATATGTTTCTTTATTAGCCACAGGGGCACAAAAGAAGGGGACAAATACAAAGGGGGAAGTTTGCATACAATAAAAACGTGTAAAATGTTATCACAAATGCAATTTAAAAAATTAGTCGATTTTCCCCAATAGGAGGAGACAGTTTATATGGGTAACACATACCCCCGAAAAAATGTGCAACCCTCATCTCCAGGAGTACGAAAAGTTAGTACTCCTTTCCTCTCCTCCTCCTTTTCCTCAACCTACAGGCTGATATAGAGAGAAGGCCCATTCACTCGGGCCATTCTCGCCACTTTCACCCACCTTTCATAAAACTTGCTGGGGTACAGCACCTCTCTTTCCATCCTGATTCTTCTTCCAAAGTGGTATTTGAAAAAAAGAACCAGTTGTTGGCCGGAGAGAGAGGTGTCTGACCTCAGCCCTTTCAACCTTGTCCACCATTCAACCTCTTTCGCCATAGCTATCACACAAAGGAAAACCGCCTCTCCTTCGTTTTTGAAGGAGTGTGGCGGCTTGATCATGACATATATCATAATATATATAGCCTACACAAAAGACCAGCTTTTTAAACAAGAACAAAATACTGGTGAGGGCGGGAAGAGACGTTGGAACGTCACAATATTGGGCGCAATTGCGCCTCTCTCAGTTCAAATCCCGTCGAGGTCAACTTTCACTTTCGTCTTTTCGTGGTGATAGTGATGGTGATAGTGGCGGCGGCGGCGGTGGTGGTGGTGATAGTGGCGGTGGTGGATTTGATAGAGGTGGTGGTGGTGGTGGTGGTGGTGGTAGTGGTGATAGTGATGGTGGCAGTGGTGGATTTGATAGAGTTGGTGGTGGTGGTGGTGGTGATAGAGTTGGTGGTGGTGGTGGTGGTGATAGAGTTGGTGGTGGTGGTGGTGGTGATAGAGTTGGTGGTGGCGGTGGTGGTGGTGGTGGTGGTGGTGATAGTGGCGGTGGTGGATTTGATAGAGGTGGTGGTGGTGGTGGTGGTGGTAGTGGTGATAGTGATGGTGGCAGTGGTGGATTTGATAGAGGTGGTGGTGGTGGTGGTGGTGATAGAGTTGGTGGTGGCGGTGGTGGTGGTGGTGGTAGTGGTGATAGTGATGATGGTGGTGGTGGTGGTGGTGATAGTGGTGGTGGTGATAGTGGTGGTGGTAGTGGTGATAGTGATGGTGGTGGCGGTGGTGGTGGTGGTAGTGGTGATAGTGATGGTGGTGGTGTTGGTGGTGGTGGTGGTGATAGTGGTGGTGGTGATAGTGGTGGTGGTGGTGGTGATAGAGTTGGTGGTGGAGAGGGTGGTAGTGGTAGTAGTGATAGTGATGGTGGTGGTGGTGATAGTGATGGTGGTGGTGGTGATAGTGATGGTGGTGGTGGTGATAGTGGTGGTGGTGATAGTGATGGTGGTGGTGATAGTGATGGTGGTGGATTTTATAGAGGTGGTGGTGATAGAGTTGGTGGTGGCGGTGGTGGTGGTGGTAGTGGTGGTAGTAGTGATAGTGATGGTGGTGGTAGTGGTGGTGGTGGTGATAGTGATGATGGCAGTGGTGGATTTGATAGAGGTGGTGGTGGTGGTGGTGGTGGTGGTAGTGGTAATAGTGATGGTGGTGGTGGTGGTGGTGATGGTGGTAGTGGTGATAGTGATGGTGGCAGTGGTGGATTTGATAGAGGTAGTGGTGATAGTGGTGGTGGTGGTGGTGGTGGTGGTGGCGGTGGTGATGGTGATGGTGGTGGTGGTGGTGGTGAGACAGGAGGGGGGGTGGGGGGTACGAGAAAGGAAGGAACAGCTGTGGTCAAAGATTTGGTCATTCGAATTTCCCAGTTGACAGGGTTCTTTAGTTTAACTGAGTGACCCCTCGCGACATTTAGTCTTGTGGTCCCTTGAGGGATCAACATTTAGGGGTCAAACTAGTGAGGTTTCAACCCTTTAAAAGAAAAAAAACAAAAACAAAATAAGATATTTTCGGCAAAAATGGTTTCTGTGTGTGTATATGTGTGTAGAGAGAGATGTATAGATGTCTATATATGTGTATGTGTACACACACACACATATATATATATGTGTATGTGTACACACACACACACATATATATGTGTATGTGTACACACAAACACACACACACACACATATATATATATATATATATATATATATATATATATATATATACGTGTGAATGTATGTATGTGTATAATATGCATGTGTAGAACTGTGTGTATAATAAGTTTGATTGTAGTGTACGTGTGTGTGCGTGTGTAAGTGTGTGTGTGTGTGTATGTATGTGTGATGTGTGTTTGTGTGTGCGTGTGTATATGTGCGTGTATGTGTCAAAGAAAAATATATTCAAAAAAACAAAAATAAAACCCCGAACAGGGTGGACTTGCCGATTAATTAATTAAAATTTAGACATTTTAAAAGGTCTTATTCGCGACTTATTTACAAATGAAATGGTCAATTGACCAACGAGACGGAACACATTTCTCCGCTTCACTGAATCTAGGGTTTTGAGTTCTTTATTTTGTTCTCAATTGCTATGACGACCATGATCACACTGGAGACCCCCTCTCCCTTGTTCTTTAGGGTTATGAAATTACTCTGATATGTTCTTCTTCTTCTTGTCCTCCTCCGTCGTCTTCTTCTTCTTCTTCTTCTTCTTCTTCTTCTTCTTCTTCTTTCTGTCTTCTTCTTTCTTTCTTCTTCTTCATCTTCTTCATCTTCTACTTCTTCTTCTACTTCTTCTTCTTCTTCTTCTTCTTCTTTCTGTCTTCTTCTTCTTCTCCCACTTATTCCGGGAAGGGTCGCGGTTGGCAGAGTCCTCAAACATTCCTTCCAAAGGGTCCTGTGAGAAGGAGCCGTGTGTCCAATTGATCCGGCTGTATCCCCGAGCGAGACCATTCAAGTTCGTAGATGTTACCCAACCATTTTGCTCGGGGTCAACCCTTGGGTTTCCTGTCGGTTGGTTTTGCCCGTAAAATCTATAATTATAATTGGTAAGATGATCGAATTCTTTATCGGCTAGACAACTCTGATATGGCTGTAGTATGGCCGTGACTGTACCTGTGGTCATTGTTGTTCAAGAGAAAGGCATAAATCGATAGTGACGTTGCAATTCATATATATACTCTGTATATACACTATGTACAGTATAAATACACTATATACACCAGGGTTTCCCAACCTGGGCGATATCGCCCACCGGTGGGCGATTTCAACTATCGGGTGGGCAAAGAACGAATTTTTAGGAAATGGTGGGCGATCTAAAATTGTGGTGGGCGACAAAGGATTTTCGGTAATTAAGTATGTTATTGATCATATAATTGCTCATATTGATCATATAATTGATCATATAATTTGCTTAAACTTTAATCAGTTATTTTAATAAATATTTGCTCTAGGGTTCTTATATATTTGATATATATTTATCCTTATCGAGCCCTCTTTGGATTTTAGTCTTCACATTTATTATTAATACTATATATATATATATATATATATATATATATATATATGAAGGCGTGTGGCTGAGTGGTTAGTGAATTGGATTCGCAATCGTAAGGTTGTGAGTTCGATTCCTGGACCAGGCGATGCGTTATGTCCTTGAGCAAGACACTTTATTTCACGTTGCTCCTTCTACCTGGAGTTGCG
>CAXHJY010001516.1:17500-30000 GCA_964016885.1 Eledone cirrhosa | reverse complement strand
GGCATCGGTTTGCCCCTCCACGTTCCGAGTTGCAAACCGACTGACTTGTCCTGGTTCAGCTTAGCCCCCGTCAGCCTTTCGTATTCCTCCAGTAGGGTGGCGATCGCCCCGATTTCCGAGGCGTCCGCCACCATTACTGTTACGTCGTCGGCATAGGCCGAGACCGCTTTGTGCAATCCCGGTTCCAGGGGTATGCCCCGCAGCAACTCCAACTTCCGCAGCAGTGGCTCGAGAGTCAATACGTACAGAAGGGAGGAGAGGGGGCACCCCTGTCTGATGGATCGGGTGATTTGAAACGGCTCCGAGAGGTAGCCGTTTACTTTAATCCTAGAGTAGATGTTGCCACTGTGCATGGCAGAAATCCAGCCCCTGAAAACGGGTCCGAAGCCCGCCGCCGCTAGCACCGCATCCAGGTAACCATGGTCGACCCTATCGAACGCCTTAGATTGATCCAAGTTGATCAGGGCCCCACCAAAGCCGGGTTCGTAGCCAACCCTCTCTATGATGTATCGCATGAGGTGGAGGTTGTCGTGAATGGACCTGGACGGGATAGCGCATGTCTGCGCGTCTCCCACCAAACCACCCACCACAAGCGCCAACCTCTTCGCCAACACCTTGGCCAAAATCTGTAACTCTGCATTCAGCAGAGTTATGGGCCTAAAGTTACTTAAGTCGTCCCCCTTGCTCTCGTCCTTCCTCACTAGCGTGACCACGCCCTTGGTCACAGAACAGGGAATTCTCCCGTTCTGTTGCCAGTTGCAATAGACAGCCTCGAGGAGTTCGGAGAACAAGACCGGCATAGCTAAATAAAGTTCGTATGGTAGACCATCGAGACCCGGGGATTTGCGTCTGCTGCATTGGCTGAGCGCTTCCCCGATTTCAGTGGCTGTGATTGGCCCTTCGCAGCACTCCGCTTCGCCGCTCGAAAGACGCGGTAGACCGTCGAGGTATGGACCGAAGTCCACATCCCCGTCCGGCCCCCCGCCACCTCCGAACAGTCGAGCAAAGTGCCTTTGAAAGGTCTCGCACATTCGCTCAGGTTCAAGGATCACCCGTCCATCCTGGTCTCGCAAAGACCGAATGGTGGATTTAATCCCACTCTTGGCTTCTGTCACGCGGGCCCAGCTAACAGCTTTGGTCCCCTCGTTTCCTAAAGCACGTATTTTACTTCGGACAACGCAGCCTTCGTGCTTCGTGTCAAAGAACTGGCTCAATGCCGTTCTCGTCGCTAACACTCTGGCTACGTCTCCGCTCCTAATCGCCTCTTCTAGTTTATCTGTTAACTCCCTTTCCCTCCTATTTCTATTCGCCGCTAGTTCCTTACTGTAACCTATCGAACTTACTCTAATCTCTCTCTTTAGAGATATCCACCACCTACTGTTGACGATCGCTCCCGTCAACCGCATCTTAACTAAGCTACTAATCCGGTTTCTGTAATCTTTCTTTGTCGGTAAGGACAAGTTCATCTTCCAGTAACCGGGACCCTGTCTATGCGTTCTATCAAGGTTGACCACGCAGGTCACTAATTTGTGATCTGAATAGCCAACCATGATCAGTTCTGGACAACTAAATACGTCCCTATCCTTACTCCTAACCAAAAACCTATCTAGGTACGATCTAGATTGTCCACTGCGGTTTGCCCAGGTCCAGGTTGGCGCAGTTGGACAATCTAGTCGAAATCTATCGACCAGGTCGAATCGATCGAGTAACCCCTTGAGGCTGCTACACCCCCCTCTATCGGGACATGCCCCTGCATAGTCCCAACGCGCATCTAGGATTCCATTCCAGTCCCCCACTAAAAGCAGGGAACGCGACGTTCCTAGAAAAGTCTCCAGACGTTGGAAGAAGTCGGCTCTCTCCGCCCCGAAGGGAGCATAAAGACCGACCAGTCTGAAAGCCCCGCCTTCACCACCTCCGACGTCCAGCACCAGTAATCGACCCCCCGGGTCCGAGTGAACAATCTGTACGTCGAGAGTTAGACGTTTATCCAGCAGTACGGCAACTCCCCCCCCGCCTCCGGGTTGACAGAGAGATGCGTGCATCTCAAAGTCATCGAAGGCGGGCGCCAGCTGTCTCACGCTGCTGATCCGACTCTCGCAAACAACCATCACATCTATACTTTGTGACCTGAGGTCACTTAGAAGCTTTGCTTGCTTCCAAGCTGAGCTCAGGCCACGCGCGTTCAAACAGCCAACTCTCAATTGATCTATTTTGGTGTTGAAAGTGAAGAAAGAAAAGCACTTACCTCTCCGGGTTGCGTAATTTCCATGGCATCAGGTGTGTTGGGTGGAGGGATGTTTTGTGGTGGTGTGGGGGTACACGTGTGTGGTGGGGTTGGGGTATTTGGAGTTGTGTCAGGGAGAGGGGCGGTTATGGGGAAATCTTTCAAGAGGACGCGATTCAACGGTTTTAAACAGGGGGGGCTCACGTCCCGTCTAAATTGTTCTTTTAAGGAACGATAAAGGTCCAGAGGGACCTTTATCATTTTTAAATGGGTGAAGTTCTCTGTTGAGATAAAGTTTGGCCCTTCGGTCTGCACCATAGGGTTATTGTTTATTAATTTAACCAGTTTTTTGTTTTCTTTATTTATATATGTGTATTGCAACGTCTTTTTTTGTGATGCTGTCAATGTTTCGGAGAGGGGAGGCGCAGATTTATTTTTGTTTGTTGAGGGTGGGGTGTTTTTGATTGGAGTTGGTGTTTGTGTGTGGGTTATTTGTGGTGTGCTGGGTGTGTGTTTTCTTTTTTTTCTTTTAACTTGTCTGAAGGCTTCTCCTCCTTCTTCTTCAGAAGTTGGGGGAAACTCTTCAGCGCTAGGTGGGAGGGACGTGTTGTGTGGTTGTTTTTTTTTTGCGGGAGGGGTAGATTTGTTACTGTTTTTTTTTATTATTTGTTTGGAATGGGTTTTGTGGTGGTGGTGGTGGTAATGTTTGTGTCGTGCTTGTGGTTGGTAATGGTGGTGGTGATGTTTGTGTTGTGGTTGGTGGTGGTGATTTTTGTGTCGTGCTTGTGTTTGGTGCTGGTGGTGGTGATGTTTGTGTTGTGTTTGTGGTTGGTGGTGTCTGTATTTTGTTTGCTGTGTGTGGTATTAGTGTATTTTTGGAGGTGGGTGGTGCTGGTGTACTGTTTGTGGTGGGTGTGGGCAATAGTCCTTTTTGGGGGATACGTTTCGGGCAGTTAGCCTTAACGTGTCCCCTTTCCATGCATAAATAGCATGCTGGTCTTCTCCCCTCTACAATTATGTCTATTGGGGTAAGGTCATCCAGCCAGATGCGATCCGGGATTTGTGCTATTCTTTCGGGCCTCATTTGGACTAGTATGTCGAGGCCCATTCCCAGGAACGCATCTCCAGTTGCCTTCCCCATTGACAGCATAGTGTCTTCGCCCATATCAATGAAGCCAGCAATAGCCCACCAGAAGTCCATTGTGGGCAGCATTGTTTTTACTTTTACCCTCTGTGTTCTTCTACCCATCTAGGAGGGATAGAAGCTATATGTTGTCGACGAGAGTGGGCTTAGGGAAAGCTGAACCGCCGTTTCTTTGTCTCTTGTTAGGACCGAAATGCTGCCATAGAGTCGGTCCTTTCGTATGAAGAGAATATTCTTCATATAGTCTTTTAGGACTAACTCTATTTCCATTTGGCTGGGCTGTGCTGGCTTTCTTGACTGGTTTAGTATAGTTCTGTATATAACTGTGTTTTCTTCTCTGGCTTTCTTGAATTCTGGGGGGGAGTTAATGGAAAACATTCCGTTCTCTCCCAAAACAATATGTTTCTTTGCTTCGGCCAGTTTTTCTCTGGCGGCAGTTAGGTCAATTGGTGTGTATGTAATGGATTGCTTTGTTTTCTGGGCGAAAGTTGCCCTGTCGTTATTTGTATTATTTTCTGTTTGTTTGTTTTCTGTTTGCTCATTTTCCTTAACATTTGTTTTTTCATTTTGTTTGTTTGTTTCAATGTCTAATTTTGTTGTAATTATTTTTTGTTCTTCAGACTTGGGGGGCGTGGCAGAGCTAATGGCAGACATGTCTGCCATCTTTTCCGCCATGCTGCCAAGAAAGAAATTTTTCGGCAAAAATAGATATTTATTTTACCCCCTAAAAAGGGGGTAAATGCAAAAATGTTTCCCTAAATAACAGGGGTTAGTGTTCCAAATGTGTTGCACTAAAAATTTTATCCGGTACTTACAATAGTAAGGGTAAATCCCGATGGAATAGCGGAGCCGATGCGAAGCGTGTCTTACTCTATCAAGATAGATAAATTTCTATTTATTTGCCACGAGGGCACAAAAGAAGGGGACATTTACACAGTGGGGGAGTTTACATAAATCGAGTAAAGAAAAAAGGAATAACAATAATAATATAACAATAAAAAGTCCTCAAAAGGGAGGGGGCGTGTTGGGGATTGCACATACCCCCGAAAAGTGTGCAACTCTTTTCGCGGGGGAAGCCCAGAGAGGAGGCGCTCCCCCTTTCCTCTTCACTTCTTCACCTACAGAACAATGTAGAGAGAAGGCCCATTTACACGGGCCATTCTCGCTTCTTTCACCCACCTTTCATAAAACTGTCTGGGACCAAGCACTTCTCTCTCCATCCTGATTCTTCTTCCGAAGTGGTATCGGAAGAAGTAAACCAGGTGATGGCCGGAGAGAAAGTCACCCGACCTCAGACCTTTCAGGCGCGTCCACCACACAACCTCTTTCATCATGGCTATTACGCACAGAAAGACCGCCTCTGCTTCATTTCTGAAGGGAGGAGGCGGCTTGATGTTCACCACAGACTCGGCGGTTAATCGAATCGGCGCCACACGCGACAGCAGTCGTTCGACGTAGCCCCACAGATCGGCAACGCCCGGGCAGTGTACCAGTGCATGCGCAACGGTTTCCTCGTCGCGCACGCATCTGGGACAGATCTTTTTCGCGGGATCCCTGCCCGGGCGCCCGTGTCTGTAGAGCTTTTCTCGAACGGGCAGAGCCCCCCGGTAACACTGCCAGGCTAGGGACCTCTGGAAGTTGTCCATGGGTCCCGGGCCGAAAGTTCTACCGAACAGGCTGGCCAGTTCGTCCTCCTCCATGCCTAGCGACTCTCCAAGGGTGTCGTCGCCCCTGCTAGCCACCAACCCTCTATAGAATGTCGAGGTGGATTCTCCACTGACAGTCGGGTCCGCTTGCCAGATAGCCGTGAGCGCCTGGGCACACTCAGTGTGCCAGTTGCCCAGTTTTCTCGGTCTTTGCTTCACCCAGGATTGCAGTTCGGTGAGCGAGACGAGCTGTGGGAAGGCTCGCCTCACAAACGGGGCCCACACCGGCTGACCGTTGAGGAATACCTGTAGATGCCGTAGCCTCAATGCGTGCCTACGCATCAACAGCCACGGCATACCCAGCCCTCCTTTCGAAGGGTGCTGGCAGCAGATGGATCTCCTCACCATGGGAGGCCGCTTCTTCCAGAGGAACTGGAAGAGCATGCGTTCCATGATGGTGAGCTTTTCCTTGGGGCAAGGCACGACGGTCAGGCGGTAGTAGATGACGGACGCTATGTAAGCGTTCGTCACCTCCGCCCGACCTTTCAGTGATAGTTTGCACTTGGCCCACTTCTGGGTCAGCGCAAACACCCTGCTCGTCACCTCGCCCCAATTCTTCTCCACCTGGAGGTCCGGTCCGAACCAGACCCCGAGCAGCTTCACCGGGCCCTCCGTCCACCGCCCGACGACACCGTCTAACGGCATCGGTTTGCCCCTCCACGTTCCGAGTTGCAAACCGACTGACTTGTCCTGGTTCAGCTTAGCCCCCGTCAGCCTTTCGTATTCCTCCAGTAGGGTGGCGATCGCCCCGATTTCCGAGGCGTCCGCCACCATTACTGTTACGTCGTCGGCATAGGCCGAGACCGCTTTGTGCAATCCCGGTTCCAGGGGTATGCCCCGCAGCAACTCCAACTTCCGCAGCAGTGGCTCGAGAGTCAATACGTACAGAAGGGAGGAGAGGGGGCACCCCTGTCTGATGGATCGGGTGATTTGAAACGGCTCCGAGAGGTAGCCGTTTACTTTAATCCTAGAGTAGATGTTGCCACTGTGCATGGCAGAAATCCAGCCCCTGAAAACGGGTCCGAAGCCCGCCGCCGCTAGCACCGCATCCAGGTAACCATGGTCGACCCTATCGAACGCCTTAGATTGATCCAAGTTGATCAGGGCCCCACCAAAGCCGGGTTCGTAGCCAACCCTCTCTATGATGTATCGCATGAGGTGGAGGTTGTCGTGAATGGACCTGGACGGGATAGCGCATGTCTGCGCGTCTCCCACCAAACCACCCACCACAAGCGCCAACCTCTTCGCCAACACCTTGGCCAAAATCTGTAACTCTGCATTCAGCAGAGTTATGGGCCTAAAGTTACTTAAGTCGTCCCCCTTGCTCTCGTCCTTCCTCACTAGCGTGACCACGCCCTTGGTCACAGAACAGGGAATTCTCCCGTTCTGTTGCCAGTTGCAATAGACAGCCTCGAGGAGTTCGGAGAACAAGACCGGCATAGCTAAATAAAGTTCGTATGGTAGACCATCGAGACCCGGGGATTTGCGTCTGCTGCATTGGCTGAGCGCTTCCCCGATTTCAGTGGCTGTGATTGGCCCTTCGCAGCACTCCGCTTCGCCGCTCGAAAGACGCGGTAGACCGTCGAGGTATGGACCGAAGTCCACATCCCCGTCCGGCCCCCCGCCACCTCCGAACAGTCGAGCAAAGTGCCTTTGAAAGGTCTCGCACATTCGCTCAGGTTCAAGGATCACCCGTCCATCCTGGTCTCGCAAAGACCGAATGGTGGATTTAATCCCACTCTTGGCTTCTGTCACGCGGGCCCAGCTAACAGCTTTGGTCCCCTCGTTTCCTAAAGCACGTATTTTACTTCGGACAACGCAGCCTTCGTGCTTCGTGTCAAAGAACTGGCTCAATGCCGTTCTCGTCGCTAACACTCTGGCTACGTCTCCGCTCCTAATCGCCTCTTCTAGTTTATCTGTTAACTCCCTTTCCCTCCTATTTCTATTCGCCGCTAGTTCCTTACTGTAACCTATCGAACTTACTCTAATCTCTCTCTTTAGAGATATCCACCACCTACTGTTGACGATCGCTCCCGTCAACCGCATCTTAACTAAGCTACTAATCCGGTTTCTGTAATCTTTCTTTGTCGGTAAGGACAAGTTCATCTTCCAGTAACCGGGACCCTGTCTATGCGTTCTATCAAGGTTGACCACGCAGGTCACTAATTTGTGATCTGAATAGCCAACCATGATCAGTTCTGGACAACTAAATACGTCCCTATCCTTACTCCTAACCAAAAACCTATCTAGGTACGATCTAGATTGTCCACTGCGGTTTGCCCAGGTCCAGGTTGGCGCAGTTGGACAATCTAGTCGAAATCTATCGACCAGGTCGAATCGATCGAGTAACCCCTTGAGGCTGCTACACCCCCCTCTATCGGGACATGCCCCTGCATAGTCCCAACGCGCATCTAGGATTCCATTCCAGTCCCCCACTAAAAGCAGGGAACGCGACGTTCCTAGAAAAGTCTCCAGACGTTGGAAGAAGTCGGCTCTCTCCGCCCCGAAGGGAGCATAAAGACCGACCAGTCTGAAAGCCCCGCCTTCACCACCTCCGACGTCCAGCACCAGTAATCGACCCCCCGGGTCCGAGTGAACAATCTGTACGTCGAGAGTTAGACGTTTATCCAGCAGTACGGCAACTCCCCCCCCCGCCTCCGGGTTGACAGAGAGATGCGTGCATCTCAAAGTCATCGAAGGCGGGCGCCAGCTGTCTCACGCTGCTGATCCGACTCTCGCAAACAACCATCACATCTATACTTTGTGACCTGAGGTCACTTAGAAGCTTTGCTTGCTTCCAAGCTGAGCTCAGGCCACGCGCGTTCAAACAGCCAACTCTCAATTGATCTATTTTGGTGTTGAAAGTGAAGAAAGAAAAGCACTTACCTCTCCGGGTTGCGTAATTTCCATGGCATCAGGTGTGTTGGGTGGAGGGATGTTTTGTGGTGGTGTGGGGGTACACGTGTGTGGTGGGGTTGGGGTATTTGGAGTTGTGTCAGGGAGAGGGGCGGTTATGGGGAAATCTTTCAAGAGGACGCGATTCAACGGTTTTAAACAGGGGGGGCTCACGTCCCGTCTAAATTGTTCTTTTAAGGAACGATAAAGGTCCAGAGGGACCTTTATCATTTTTAAATGGGTGAAGTTCTCTGTTGAGATAAAGTTTGGCCCTTCGGTCTGCACCATAGGGTTATTGTTTATTAATTTAACCAGTTTTTTGTTTTCTTTATTTATATATGTGTATTGCAACGTCTTTTTTTGTGATGCTGTCAATGTTTCGGAGAGGGGAGGCGCAGATTTATTTTTGTTTGTTGAGGGTGGGGTGTTTTTGATTGGAGTTGGTGTTTGTGTGTGGGTTATTTGTGGTGTGCTGGGTGTGTGTTTTCTTTTTTTTCTTTTAACTTGTCTGAAGGCTTCTCCTCCTTCTTCTTCAGAAGTTGGGGGAAACTCTTCAGCGCTAGGTGGGAGGGACGTGTTGTGTGGTTGTTTTTTTTTTGCGGGAGGGGTAGATTTGTTACTGTTTTTTTTATTATTTGTTTGGAATGGGTTTTGTGGTGGTGGTGGTGGTAATGTTTGTGTCGTGCTTGTGGTTGGTAATGGTGGTGGTGATGTTTGTGTTGTGGTTGGTGGTGGTGATTTTTGTGTCGTGCTTGTGTTTGGTGCTGGTGGTGGTGATGTTTGTGTTGTGTTTGTGGTTGGTGGTGTCTGTATTTTGTTTGCTGTGTGTGGTATTAGTGTATTTTTGGAGGTGGGTGGTGCTGGTGTACTGTTTGTGGTGGGTGTGGGCAATAGTCCTTTTTGGGGGATACGTTTCGGGCAGTTAGCCTTAACGTGTCCCCTTTCCATGCATAAATAGCATGCTGGTCTTCTCCCCTCTACAATTATGTCTATTGGGGTAAGGTCATCCAGCCAGATGCGATCCGGGATTTGTGCTATTCTTTCGGGCCTCATTTGGACTAGTATGTCGAGGCCCATTCCCAGGAACGCATCTCCAGTTGCCTTCCCCATTGACAGCATAGTGTCTTCGCCCATATCAATGAAGCCAGCAATAGCCCACCAGAAGTCCATTGTGGGCAGCATTGTTTTTACTTTTACCCTCTGTGTTCTTCTACCCATGTAGGAGGGATAGAAGCTATATGTTGTCGACGAGAGTGGGCTTAGGGAAAGCTGAACCGCCGTTTCTTTGTCTCTTGTTAGGACCGAAATGCTGCCATAGAGTCGGTCCTTTCGTATGAAGAGAATATTCTTCATATAGTCTTTTAGGACTAACTCTATTTCCATTTGGCTGGGCTGTGCTGGCTTTCTTGACTGGTTTAGTATAGTTCTGTATATAACTGTGTTTTCTTCTCTGGCTTTCTTGAATTCTGGGGGGGAGTTAATGGAAAACATTCCGTTCTCTCCCAAAACAATATGTTTCTTTGCTTCGGCCAGTTTTTCTCTGGCGGCAGTTAGGTCAATTGGTGTGTATGTAATGGATTGCTTTGTTTTCTGGGCGAAAGTTGCCCTGTCGTTATTTGTATTATTTTCTGTTTGTTTGTTTTCTGTTTGCTCATTTTCCTTAACATTTGTTTTTTCATTTTGTTTGTTTGTTTCAATGTCTAATTTTGTTGTAATTATTTTTTGTTCTTCAGACTTGGGGGGCGTGGCAGAGCTAATGGCAGACATGTCTGCCATCTTTTCCGCCATGCTGCCAAGAAAGAAATTTTTCGGCAAAAATAGATATTTATTTTACCCCCTAAAAAGGGGGTAAATGCAAAAATGTTTCCCTAAATAACAGGGGTTAGTGTTCCAAATGTGTTGCACTAAAAATTTTATCCGGTACTTACAATAGTAAGGGTAAATCCCGATGGAATAGCGGAGCCGATGCGAAGCGTGTCTTACTCTATCAAGATAGATAGATAGATAGATAGGTAGATATGAACTCACAGGCACATGTGTCTGGCGTTGTGTGATGTGGTTTGGTGTAGTATAGTCTGGTGTGGTGAAGTGTAGGGTGATGTAGTGTGGTGTGGTGTAGTGTGGGGGTGATGTAGTGTGGTGTGGTGTAGTGTGGGGTAACATAGTGTTGTGTAGCAATACAAATAAACGAATGTTTTGTTCAATTTTGTGAATTCGAAGCGGCCGCCATGTTAAAACAACAGAGAAAGCCTTTTTAGTTGGTTGGCCAGCTTAATGGTAAGTGAAACTACATAGGCGGCGGTGGGGGAGCAAACCGGGGTGGTGATGGGGTGAGGGGGTCTGCTATTGGAGGATGGTGGGAGCTCCAGAGAGTCGGGGAAAAGAGGGAAAGAAGGAGACGAGTTTCCATAAAGGACCACCATTTGAAAGATTACTTTTTTTGACTAGCTTAATGGTAAGTGAAACTGTATTTAGGGAGCGCTGGAGGGGGGCGGTTTTGAGATCCTGGGGGCGGGGTGAGGTCAACTCTTCTGGAGCGTGTTGTGTTCCTGGGAGGGGTAGAGTGAACGCCCGGGGAACGGGGAAGTGGAGGTGAGATATCAACTTTGGAAAGACGAGTTTATATCTGTCATTCAAAGGGTCTGTTGCCTCTCACACTGTGCCATGCTGAATCTCCCTGAGAAATGCATTAGGGAAGCACGTGATTGTGGAATGCTCAACCACTTACGCGTTAATTTCAGAAGCAAGTTTTTTTTTTTCCGTTAATCAAAGTACGGGGACGCTCGTTGTCGAAAACGACGGAGATCCATAAGACAAATGAAACTACGGGGTAGAATTTGGGAAGAGATTTCGGTGGGGAGGGTGGTGTTTCTTCATAGAGAACCCCCATTAGAAGGATGAGAGGAGTCTCTTTCCACCACCGCCACCATCATCTCAGCCGTTTGTTGTAATTGCCCTGGGGAGGGGTGTGACGCTGACTTTTACTTTTCTATTAATATGTATTGCGTGTTTTTGGTTGTATGATGGGATATGAATTTTCTATCTATCTATCTATCTATCTATCTATCTATCTAATCCCCGGCATGTCTTTGTATTGTCCCCTTTTCTTGTTGCGCCCTTGTGGCTAATAAAGAAATCTATCTATCTATCTATCAACAACTGATTCTTTTTTTTAAATACCACTTTGGAAGAAGAATCAGGATGGAGAGAGAGGTGCTGTACCCCAGCAAGTTTTATGAAAGGTGGGTGAAAGTGGCGAGAATGGCCCGAGTGAATGGGCCTTCTCTCTATATCAGCCTGTAGGTTGAGGAAAAGGAGGAGGAGAGAAAAGGAGTACAAACTCTTCGTACTCCTGGAGATGAGGGTTTCACATTTTTTCGGGGGTATGTGTTACCCATATAAACTGTCTCCCCCTATTGGGGAAAATCGACTATTTTTTTAAATTGCATTTGTGATAACATTTTACACGTTTTTATTGTATGTAAACTTCCCCCTTTGTATTTGTCCCTTTCTTTTGTGCCCCTGTGGCTAATAAAGAAACATATCTATCTATCTATCTGTCTATCTGTCTATCTTTAGGTACCACTTTAGAAGGAGAATCGGAGTGGAGAGAGAGGCACTGCACCCCAGTAAATTTACTGAAAGGTGGCTGAATGTGGCAAAAATGGTCCGAGTGATTGGTCCTTCTCTGTTTATAAGCCTGTAGGTTGAAGAAGAGAGCAAAACGAAGAAAGGAGCACTTGCACAACACGCTCCTGAAGTTGAGGGTTGTTCTATCGACGGGGTATTAAACAACCCATTTGTGGCGTCTCCCCCCTATTGTTATAATTGTTTATTTCAATTTTTTACACGGCTGTATGTAAAATCCCCGGCATATGACCTTGTATTGTCCCCTTTTCTTGTGCGTCCTTGTGGCAAATAAAGAAATCTATCTATCAGTATCTCACTCGTTCTCATCATTTCTCTCTCTCTCTCTCTATATATATATATATATATATATATATATATATATATATATATATATATATATATATATATAGATATATATATAGATATATATATATATATAAAGGAACGATCGACTTTCGTTAAATCGGACCGAGGGAACAATGTTTCCGTTGGTCTTTCCAATTGCTAATACTATCTATCGGTCGCAACTCCAGGTAGAAGGAGCAACGTGAAATAAAGTGTCTTGCTCAAGGACATAACGCATCGCCTGGTCCGGGAATCGAACTCACAACCTTACGATTGCGAATCCAATTCTCTAAACACTCAGCCACACGCCTTATATGAAAGATAATATGAAAGATTCGGGACTCCGACGGCCGAGCTCCGGCCGTTTGGACAGCTAGATCCGAACTGTTTGGATCTTGCTGTCGGAAGGGCCAGAGCTCGGCCGTCGGAGTCCCGAATCTTTCATATTACCCACTCTACTACCCCAAGTATCGAGGTAGTCTGGTGGGTTATGGTCTACTTGGTTGTTACCACACCTAGTCTGTTATATATATATATATATAGAGAGAGAGAGAGA
>CAXHJY010001516.1:7500-10000 GCA_964016885.1 Eledone cirrhosa | reverse complement strand
TAGTGCAGTTTTAAAACTGCACTATCCACAAGTGTTTTTTAATCTTCATATCATGTCTTCCTGTTTTATCTGATGAAAACACAAATATTATTGCATGATGATGTTTGTTTTTGAAATGCGCATAATAAAATACATGGAACTCCTTTAACCATCTTTTGTTCTTATATATTATGTATACTCCAGTCCTACAAACTGTAGAGTGCTTCTTATCCGATATCTGCATTGCTTTATTGTACTACAATAAAACTCACCTCCTATATATATATATATATATATATATATATATATATATGTGTGTGTGTGTGTGTGTGTGTGTGTGTGTGTGTGTGTGTGTGTGTGTGCGCGTGTTTGTCTGTATGTAAATATGTATATTTGTATCTATGTGTATATATATATATAAGCATATAGACATATGCAGGGTGTCTCCCCAAAATATATACATACTTCCACAGCATTCTTATAAAAGTGTATATACTTTTTGGGGGGGATATCCTGTATATATAAATACATATAATTATATATGAATAAATATATATAGAGAGATAGATGTATATATACATTATATATATATATATATATAGGAAAATGTTTAACCCCGACGGCAGAGCTCAAGCCGTTTCGACGGCTATTTAGAAACGGCTTGAGCTCTGCCGTCGGGGTTAAACATTTTCCTATTACCCACTCTACTACCCTAAGTATTGAGTACTCTGGTGCGTTATGGTCCACCTGGTTCCTTACCACACTTCCTTCGTTATATATAGATATATATATATGTGTGGGGGGGGGGGTAGAAGACATATATATATATATGTGTGTGTGTGTGTATCTGTGTATATGTCAGTTGTATATTTGTATATTTTTATATTTTTTCTGGATGTGTGAGGGGACGGGGGAGAGGCAGGGAAATTTGATTCCGGAGTTGACGTTTCTATAATCCCTTTTTACACACACACATACACACACTTACATACTTACATACATACATATACACTTACATACACTTACATACATACACACAAACACACTTACATACACACTCACACACAGACTTACATACACACACACACACACTTACATACATACACACATACTTACATACACACACATACATACACACACACATACATACACACGCACATATACATACATACACATACACTTACATACATACGCACACACTTACATACATACACACACACACTTACATACACACATATTTACATACATACATACATACATACACTTACATACACACACGCACACACTTACATACACACACACGCACACTTACATACATACATACACACATACACACACATGCATACATACATAAACACACACACATTTACATACACACACACACATACATACACACACAGACACACATATATATGTATACATATATTTATACACATACATATATAATATATATATACGCATACACATATATATATAGAGAGAGAGATATATGTCTGTATATAAATATTCATACATTTAAATGTATATACATGCATATATATATGTGTGTGTGTGTGTTTGTGTTTGTGTGTATGTATATGCAAAATCTCACACACACACACAAAAGCTTCTTTCTACAGATAATATAAGCCAACACACGCTCAAACATATATACATACACATGTAAATATACACACACATACACACACGCCAAAACAAGAACTCACTGATATACACACACATGTAAATATACACACACATACCAGTATACACACCACGTCTCCACGCACACACACACACACACACGGACTAAAGCCACGCACATCTACCAATGTCTTCCCTTCGGAACACACAACCACACCCAAGACATCACTCTACCCTCCACTTTAACCCGGGCCATACCTATCACCTCCCTCCCCATACCTATCACCCCCTCCCCATACCTATCACCTCCCCCCCCCATACCTATCACCTCCCACCCCATACCTATCACCTCCTTCCAAACCTCATTTTCCCAGCTTCCTTTCTGAACCCTCACACACTACTCATAAATCTACCTGTTCTCTCCTTATCCAAACTTTCCCGATGAAGGACTTCTGTCCGAAACGTTGAACCCCCCTCTACTTCCTCCAAGCGTCAACCTAATATAACTGTGTATTTTTTCATTTCATTTATTAACTATATATATATATATATATATATATACATACACACATACATATATATAACTACACACACACACACACACACATATATATATATATATATAGACACATATACACATATAAATACACATATACATAAATAAATATACACACACACATACATATATATATACCTACACATACACACACATATATATACACACATATATTTACACACATACACACATATAAATACACATATACATATATAAATATACATACACACATATATATATATATACACAAATACATACGCTCATATATATATATACACACATATACATACACATAAATACACACACATATATACATACACAAACATATTCACACACATATAT
>CAXHJY010001516.1:0-5000 GCA_964016885.1 Eledone cirrhosa | reverse complement strand
AAAGCTGAGATATACCACCTAGACTGGGGTGTAGAGTCTGTCACACTCTACCAAAGCTGAGATATACCGCCTAGACTGGGGTGTAGAGTCTGTCACTCTCTACCACAGCTGAGATATACCACCTAGACTGGGGTGTAGAGTCTCTCACTCTCTACCACAGCTGTGATATACCACCTAGACTGGGGTGTAGAGTCTGTCACTCTCTACCACAGCTGAGATTACACCACCTAGACTGGGGTGTAGAGTCTGTCACTCTCTACCACAGCTTAGATATACCACCTAGACTGGGGAGTAGAGTATGTCACACTCTCCCAAAGCTGAGATATGCCACCTAGACTGGGGTGTAGAGTCTGTCACTCCCTATCACAGCTGAGATACACCACCTAGACTGGGGTGTAGAGTTTCTCACTCTCTACCACAGCTGTGATATACCACCTAGACTGGGGTGTAGAGTCTCTCACTCTCTACCACAGCTGAGATATACCACCTAGACTGGGGTGTAGAGTCTATCACTCTACCACAGCTGAGATATACCACCTAGACTGGGGTGTAGAGTCTGTCACACTCTACCACAGCTGAGATATACCACCTAGACTGGGGTGTAGAGTCTGTCACTCTCTACCACAGCTGAGATATACCACCTAGACTGGGGTGTAGAGTCTGTCACTCCCTATCACAGCTGAGATACACCACCTAGACTGGGGTGTAGAGTCTATCACTCTACCACAGCTGAGATATACCACCTAGACTGTGGTGTAAAGTCTGTCACTCTCTACCACAGCTTAGATATACCACCTAGACTGGGGTGTAGAGTCTGTCACATTCTACCACAGCTGAGATATACCATCTAGACTGGGGTGTAAAGTCTGTCACTCTCTACCACAGCTTAGATATACCACCTAGACTGGGGTGTAGAGTCTGTCACTCTCTACCACAGCTTAGATATACCACCTAGACTGGGGTGTAGAGTCTGTCACTCTCTACCACAGCTTAGATATACCACCTAGACTGGGGTGTAGAGTCTGTCACACTCTACCACAGCTGAGATATACCACCTAGACTGGGGTGTAGAGTCTCTCACTCTCTACCACAGCTGAGATATACCACCTAGACTGGGGTGTAGAGTCTCTCACTCTCTACCACAGCTGAGATATACCACCTAGACTGGGGTGTAGAGTCTGTGACTCTCTACCACAGCTGAGATATACCACCTAGACTGGGGTGTAGAGTCTGTCACTCTCTACCACAGCTGAGATATACCACCTAGACTGGGGTGTAGAGTCTGTCACTCTCTACCACAGCTGAGATATGCCACCTAGACTGGGGTGTAGAGTCTGTCACTCTCTACCACTGCTGAGATATACCACCTAGACTGGGGTGTAGAGTCTGTGACTCTCTACCACAGCTGAGATATACCACCTAGACTGGGGAGTAGAGTATGTCACACTCTCCCAAAGCTGAGATATACCACCTAGACTGGGGTGTAGAGTCTCTCACTCTCTACCACAGCTGTGATATACCACCTAGACTGGGGTGTAGAGTCTGTCACTCTCTACCACAGCTGAGATTACACCACCTAGACTGGGGAGTAGAGTATGTCACACTCTCCCAAAGCTGAGATATGCCACCTAGACTGGGGTGTAGAGTCTGTCACTCCCTATCACAGCTGAGATACACCACCTAGACTGGGGTGTAGAGTTTCTCACTCTCTACCACAGCTGTGATATACCACCTAGACTGGGGTGTAGAGTCTCTCACTCTCTACCACAGCTGAGATATACCACCTAGACTGGGGTGTAGAGTCTATCACTCTACCACAGCTGAGATATACCACCTAGACTGGGGTGTAGAGTCTGTCACACTCTACCACAGCTGAGATATACCACCTAGACTGGGGTGTAGAGTCTGTCACTCTCTACCACAGCTGAGATATACCACCTAGACTGGGGTGTAGAGTCTATCACTCCCTATCACAGCTGAGATACACCACCTAGACTGGGGTGTAGAGTCTATCACTCTACCACAGCTGAGATATACCACCTAGACTGTGGTGTAAAGTCTGTCACTCTCTACCACAGCTTAGATATACCACCTAGACTGGGGTGTAGAGTCTGTCACATTCTACCACAGCTGAGATATACCACCTAGACTGGGGTGTAAAGTCTGTCACTCTCTACCACAGCTTAGATATACCACCTAGACTGGGGTGTAGAGTCTGTCACTCTCTACCACAGCTTAGATATACCACCTAGACTGGGGTGTAGAGTCTGTCACTCTCTACCACAGCTTAGATATACCACCTAGACTGGGGTGTAGAGTCTGTCACACTCTACCACAGCTGAGATATACCACCTAGACTGGGGTGTAGAGTCTGTCACTCTCTACCACAGCTGAGATATACCACCTAGACTGGGGTGTAGAGTCTCTCACTCTCTACCACAGCTGAGATATACCACCTAGACTGGGGTGTAGAGTCTCTCACTCTCTACCACAGCTGAGATATACCATCTAGACTGGGGTGTAGAGTCTGTGACTCTCTACCACAGCTGAGATATACCACCTAGACTGGGGTGTAGAGTCTGTCACTCTCTACCACAGCTGAGATATACCACCTAGACTGGGGTGTAGAGTCTGTGACTCTCTACCACAGCTTAGATATACCACCTAGACTGGGGTGTAGAGTCTGTCACTCTCTACCACAGCTGAGATATACCACCTAGACTGGGGTGTAGAGTCTGTCACTCTCTACCACAGCTGAGATATACCACCTAGACTGGGGAGTAGAGTATGTCACACTCTCCCAAAGCTGAGATATACCACCTAGACTTGGGTGTAGAGTCTGTCACACTCTACCAAAGCTGAGATATACCGCCTAGACTGGGTGTAGAGTCTGTCACTCTCTACCACAGCTGAGATATACCACCTAGACTGGGGTGTAGAGTCTCTCACTCTCTACCACAGCTGTGATATACCACCTAGACTGGGGTGTAGAGTCTGTCACTCTCTACCACAGCTGAGATTACACCACCTAGACTGGGGAGTAGAGTATGTCACACTCTCCCACAGCTGAGATATACCACCTAGACTGGGGTGTAGAGTCTGTCACTCTCTACCACAGCTGAGATATACCACCTAGACTGTGGTGTAAAGTCTGTCACTCTCTACCACAGCTTAGATATACCACCTAGACTGGGGTGTAGAGTATATCGCCCCTTCACAGTTTTACCTTTCACTATTTAATTGTTTTTCTATTTTTATTTTCAATTTTCCATTGCCAACCTGATATAGTTCAACTGAAATTTGTTGAATAAAAAAAAAAGTTAATTACCACATTTTGATAAAAAAAATGACCAAGCTGAAAAGCATAATTCCACTCTCTTGAAATCCATTATTATTGTTTTCCTTCGTCGAGGGAAATTTTACCTGAAATATAAGGAACAAATATTTCTAAGGTAATTCCGATTCCGTTGCTATTATGTTTTCTCTCTTCCCTTTCCTGGCATTGCTACATTGATAGTCATAGTCTCCATTTGCTTTCTGTAATTTCAAGCAATGTATAAATGAAACAAGCTTATATATATATATGAGGGTGTGTGTGTATGTGTGTGTGTGTGTGTGTGTGTGTGTGTGTGTATTTGTGTTTGTGTGTGTGTGTGTGTGTATGCGTGTGTGTGTGTGTGTGTGTGTGTGTGTGTATGTGTGTGTGTGTGTGTATTTGTGTTTGTGTGTGTGTGTGTGTGTGTATGTGTGTGTGTGTGTGTGTATGTGTGTGTGTGTGTGTGTGTGTGTGTGTGTGTGTGTATTTGTGTTTGTGTGTGTGTGTGTGTGTGTGTGTGTGTGTGTGTGTGTATTTGTGTTTGTGTGTGTGTGTGTACATATATATATACACTCACACACATACATATATACATATACACATACAGGCAGACACACAGACGTATATATGTATCTTCTTTTCGACGCCCACTGATTCCTGAGAGAGTAGTGGGGGCAGAGGCCTCAATCATGCCATCCTAAGGGCCCTACCAGGAACACCCATCTCCAACTGATCCGGCTGGATCCCCAAACAAGACCAGCCAAGTTCATGGAGTAAACCCCTGGATTTCTTGCCAGTTAGTTTTGCCCGTAAAATCTGGCCAGCGATTCTTTCTTGAGACATTCTAACCACATGTCCGTAGTATCGGAGATGTGATCTCTCAATCTGGAGAAGTATGGCTCTACCTGGAGTAACTCTCCGATCTCCGAGCTCCGAGCTACGCACATATATCTCTCTATATATATGTGTGTGTGTGTGTGTGTGTGTGTGTGTGTGTGTGTGTGTGTGTGTGTGTGTGTGTGTGTGTGTGTGTGTGTGTGTGTGCATATGCATGTACGTATACACACATATACATACATGATTTTACATACATACATACATACATACATGGTGGCTGACAACTCGTTTTCGAGTACGGCCACTACTTTATATCCATGTAGAAGAACCCCTAATGATGCACTGAACGAGTGTGACTTTTTAGTCCAGCCAGCGACTTGAAAACTCTGGTACAAACACTACACTTGTGACAATTATTGACACATAGTGCTGGGCCCATGGTACCATGTGACGACAAGTGCAGAGAGATCTCCAGATATAAAGCAATGCCTGTGCCGTGAACCTTTTATAGCGAGCAAAGGCACTGAACAAAGCCAGTCCAACTCTCTTAACCAAGATGATATTTACCAAAAAGAAGAACAAGTCAACATCATTGGATACCATCAGAGTTGCAGGTGTTATATCAGAGTTTTCCTTCTCCTAGAATTCTGCCTTGACAAAGGCTAAGGGGTCATCTCTCCCGGTGATTTTGGATGGCCATTGACTCTTAAGAGCTCCTTTGCCCTTTGACAGGTTTTGTTTTTAGTCCTGCAGGATGTCCAAAGTCACCCTCCTCACCAAGAAACCTTGGTGGGGTTGCCAGTTTAGTCGCCAACGACCCGACCATGAGACAGGTTGTACTGGGATA
>CAXHJY010001515.1:20000-22500 GCA_964016885.1 Eledone cirrhosa | reverse complement strand
CTTAATAAGAAAACCCCAATCCTGCCTACACCACCAACAACTGCACAACCAACACAATCACCACAACTACCACTACAAAAACAACCACCACAGCTCAAACCAAAACAAAACAATGTCCAACCCATCCCCTCCACTCAAAAAACAAAAACAATTTCCAAAACGTACCGCAAACACAACCCGAAAATATACCCCTCCCCTCCAACGCGGAAGATGACCCTAGTTCGTCGTCAGACGAGGAGGAGCACTTCCACACAATCAAAAGAAAAAAAAGAAAACACACCTCAGACACACAAATGAAAAAAACCCCTAAAAACAATCTAATAAAAACACAAGGGCCTAACTTCACCCAGGCAGGGGATTTCCCCCACCTCAAAATGATTAAGGCCCCACAGGACACCTATAAAACTCTAAAAAACAATTTTAAAGAGGACGTGGGTCCCCCCTGCGTCGGGCCCATTAACCGCGTCCTCCTAAAAAACTATCCCACCCCCTCCCCAAACACCCACACAACTCCAAGCTCCCCAACCACACAACACACTGATGCCCCCACACTTCCACAAACCACCACCCCACCCAACAACCCATCCCCCACCCTAATGGAAATTGTGCAGCCCGATACCCGGGACGCAGAGAGGTAAGTGCCTTTTCTCTTCACTACCAACATGGCTATGCTAAGAGTAGGCTGTTTAAATGCGCGTGGCCTGGGCTCAACTTGGAAGCAAGCAATGCTTCTAAATGACCTCAGGTCACAACGTATAGATGTGATGGTTATTTGCGAGGCCCGGATCAGCAACGTGCGACAGCTGGCCCCCACCTTTGATGACTTTGAGATGCACGCATCTCTCTGTCAGCCCGGAGGTGGGGGTGGAGTTGTCGTTCTGCTGCAAAAACATCTGGGTCTCGCAACACAGATGGTACATTTGGACCCGGAGGGTCGACTAGTGGTTCTGGACCTTGGCAGTGGTAAAGGCGGAGCGTTTAGGTTGGTAGCCGCCTACGGCCCTTTCGGGTCAATGCGGCCGGACTTCTTCCATCGTCTGGAGACTTTTCTAGGGACGTCCCGCTCCTTGCTATTAGTGGGGGACTGGAATGGTATCCTAGATGCACGCTGGGACTACGTAGGGGCCTGCCCTGATAGAGAGGGGTGTAATAGCCTCAAAGGGTTAATCGGTCGATTTGACCTGGCCGATAGATATCGACTAGATTTTCCGACTGCGCCAACCTGGACTTGGGCAAATCGTAGCGGATCATCTAGGTCGTACCTAGATAGGTTCTTAGTTAGAATTAAGGATAAGGACTTTTTAAGTTGTCCAAAAATGCGCATGGTTGACTATTCAGACCACAAATTAGTGACCTGCATGGTCAACCTTGACAGAACTCATAGACAGGGCCCCGGTTACTGGAAGCTCAACTTGTCCTTGCCGGCAAGTAGAGCCTACAGGAATCGGATTAGTACGTTAGTTAAGGAACGGTTGACTGGAGCGATCGTCAACAGCAGGTGGTGGGTATCTCTAAAGAGAGAGATTAGAGTAGTCTCGATAGAATTTAGTAAGGTTCTAGCTGCGGATAGGAATAGGAAGGAAGGGGAGCTAATAGATAGAGTAGAAGAGGCAATTAGAAGCGGCGACGTGGCCAGAGTGCTAGCGTCGAGAACGGCTTTGAGCCAGTTTTTCGACGCGAAGCACGAAGGCTGCGTTGTCCGAAGTAAAATACGTGCTCTAGGGAACGAGGGGACCAAAGCTGTTAGCTGGGCCCGCGTGACAGAGGCCAACAGTGGAACTAAATCCACCATCCGGTCTTTGCGAGACCTGGATGGACGGGCGATTCTTGAGCCTAAGCAGATGTGTGAGGCCTTTCAAAGGCACTTTGCCCGACTGTTCGGGAGGGGCGGGGAGCCGGTTGGGAACGTGGACTTCGGTCCATACCTCGACGGCCTGCCGCGCCTCTCGGACAGGGAGGCGAAGTCCTGCGAGGAGCCGATTTCGGCCGCTGAGATAGAGGACGTGCTGAGCCAATGCGGCAAACGCAAATCCCCGGGTCTCGATGGTCTTCCTTACGAATTATATCTAGCTATGCCGGACTTGTTCCCCGATCTCCTCGAGGCGGTCTACTGCAACTGGCAACAGAACGGGAGAATTCCCTGTACTGTGACCAAGGGCGTAGTCACGCTAGTGAGGAAGGACGAGAACAAGGGGGACGAAATAAGTAACTTCAGGCCCATAACACTGCTAAATACAGAGTTACAGATTTTGGCCAAGGTGCTAGCAAAGAGGTTGGCGCTTGTCGTGGGCAACCTGGTGGGAGATGCGCAGACATGCGCTATCCCGTCCAGGTCCATCCATGACAACCTCCACCTCATGCGATACATCATAGAGAGGGTTGGGAACGAACCCGGCTTTGGTGGGGCTCTGATCAACTTGGATCAATCTAAGGCGTTCGATAGGGTCGACCATGGTTACCTGGATGCGGTGCTAGCGGCGGCAGGCTTCGGACCCGTTTT
>CAXHJY010001515.1:5000-7500 GCA_964016885.1 Eledone cirrhosa | reverse complement strand
AAGAAGATACAGGGGAGGGGGAGGGGGAGGAAGTCGGAACGGTAGGTACGAACTTTCATGTAGCTTGTTTTAGATCGTTTAGAGTTAGCATTAGTATATATTTTTCTCGGGACTCAGAATTATTATCTCGTACAAGTTCACTTTGCTGCACTGGGTCGTTGCTGGCCCGGGATGGAAACCTTTATTGTTTATTTCGTGGTAGTCTCTTTAGTATTTTGGCCCCTTTTGTTGACCCGTCACCGTATCATTTACGTACTTATACCTCTTAAAAGGGTCCTTGCCTTATCCGTCCCACCTAGTTCTCTTACTTATTTCTTTATTTCTTTATTTATTTACTTCTTTCTTTCTTTCTTTATTTTATTCTCGCCTAACAATAGCCTGACACCTAGGTCGTAGAATTTAATTTACTTTACTTTTTTCTTTACACTTATTTGCTTTTCTTCACTCTCAGTATTTTTTCTTTCCTATTTCTACCCCCCATTGTTCTACCTACCGTTCCGACTTCCTCCCCCTCCCCCTCCCCTGTATCTTCTTTGACCTCATGCCCAGCTGTAGCTGGCACTACCAACGCTTGATTGGGTCTACTCCACCCCCTCCCCTCTTTCTCCTACTGGCAGGTTTAGCCACCATCTCCCCTACTAATTTGCAACCACAGAATTACTACTGATTTTTGACAATCACTTTGACCATATATGGAATTACCCCTTGAGAAGATCGGCTATTTAAATACCAGGATAAATTTTCATTTAGTCCAGAATTAGCCGTCGAAACGGCTTGAGCTCAGCTGTCGGGGTCTTACTGGTTCCTATTACCCACTCTACTACTTCAAGTATTGAGTACTTTGGTGCGTTATGGTCCACCTGGTTCCTTACCACATTTCCTTCGTTATATATATATATATATATATAACCATATATATATATATATAACCATATATATATATATATATATATATATATATATATCCATATATATATATATCCATATATATATATATATACCTATATACTATATATATATATATATATATATATCCATATATATATATATATATATATATATATCCATATATATATCCATATATATATCCATATATATATATCCATATATATATATCCATATATATATACACATATATATAATCCATATATATATACATATATCCATATATCTATACATATATATCCATATATATATATCCATATATATATATATATATATATATATATCCATATATATATATCCATATATATATACATATATATCCATATATAAATCCATATATATCCATATATATATACATATATATCCATATATATATCCATATATATATACATATATACATATATATCCATATATATCCATATATATATACATATATATCCATATATATATATATCCATATATATCTATATTCCATATATATCTATATATCCATATATATATATGAATATATATATCCATATATATTTATATATATCCATATATATATATATCCATATATATTTATATATATGTATATCCATATCATCATTTCATTTCATTTTTACGTCCGCTTTTCCCTGCTTGCAAGGGTGGGACGGGAACTGATTCTGGCTTGATTTCTACAGCTGGATGCCCTTCCTAATACCAACCTCATTTACAGTGAGTGCTGGGTGCTTTTTTTTTTTCGTGGCGCCTACACGTCCACTTTACAGTGTGGGCTGGGTGCTTTTTTGCCGTGGCACCTCCACGATCACTCTACAGTGGATTGATATGGATCCCAGTCCCACTCACAACCTTTCGATTGCAAGGCCAATACTCTAACCACTAAGCCATGTGCCTCGATATATTTTTATATATATATATCCGTATATATTTATATATATATTATCCATATATATATATATATATATCCATATATATATATATATATATCCATATATATATAATATATCCATATATATATATATATATATCCATATATATATATATTATATATATATATATCCATATATATATATATATATATATATATATATCCATATATATATATCCATATATATATATATATATATATATATATCCATATATATATATCCATATATATATATACATATATATATATCCATATATATATATACATATATATATATATATATATATCCATATATATATATCCATATATATCCATATATATATATATCCATATATATATATCCATATATATCCATATATATATATATCCATATATATATATATTATATATCCATATATATATATATCCATATATATATATATATCCATATATATATATATATATATATCCATATATATATATATCCATATATATATATATATATATATCCATATATATATCCATATATATATATATATATCCATATATATATCCATATATATATATATCCATATATATATATATATATATCCATATATATATATATCCATATATATATATATATCCATATATATATCCATATATATATATATATATCCATAT
>CAXHJY010001514.1:137500-175000 GCA_964016885.1 Eledone cirrhosa | reverse complement strand
GAAAAAAGCAATTGTTTATATTTTTCTGTGTGTAAAGAAAATAACAGAATGTTTTTCACATTTGTTTAGATTTTCACAGCAAGTCTTATAAACTGTAGTTGCACCAACTTTAACCCTTTAGCATTTACATTACTCTATATATACTATTGTAGTTTCATGGTAAAGGCTTTACCTCACATAATATCGAATCTATGAGATTTTGATATTATTTATTTTGAGAACAATACCTTAACATCAGTATGAATGGCCAGTTATAGCTGGTTTAAATGCTTAAGGATCAAGTTCTATTCATGCTTCAAATTCTTCTTATACTTTCCCAATCAACTTTGAATTTATCAAACAAAATAAAATAAAATAAACCCCAACCAAAAAACAAAGCCAAAAAGATTTCTAAAAAGAGAAAAGGTATAAAATATTTACCCACCTATATCTGTGTCTTGTTCAATTTGGTCTTTGAGAATACTACAGTTGGAACTGATACCTGTTACATTCTTTAACTGGCTTGTGTCAAACACACAATTACCACATTCCAAACCACTGCAAAAGAGAAAGGGAGGGAGAGAGAAATGTAATGGTTTTTAAAAGGAGGGGGAGAGAAATATAAGGGTTTCTAAAGGGAGGGGGAGAGAAAGTTAACTTGATACTAATACTTTCAGGTCTCCAATAATTGGCCCCCTGCTTATTTAGTTTTCAGAAAACCCTCACTTATCCCCCCCTCACCATAATTTAGGACCTCAGAGTACTTGAAGGTAATTTATTACCTGAGCGTACTTGACTGGTAATTTATTCTATCAACCTCAGAAAGATGAAAAAGACGACCATGACAAAATTGAAACTTAGAAGGTAAAAAACTGGAAGAAATGTTGCAAAGCTGATTGCGAGAATTGACTACCTTACTATAGTATAACACCTGACAGTTGACTATCTTAGTATAGTATAACACCTGACAGTTGACTACCTTAGTATAGTGTAACACCTGACAGTTGACTACCTTAGTATAGTGTAACACCTGACAGTTGACTACCTTAGTATAGTATAACACCTGACAGTTGACTACCTTAGTATAGTGTAACACCTGACAGTTGACTACCTTAGTATAGTGTAACACCTGACAGTTGACTACCTTAGTATAGTATAACACCTGACAGTTGACTACCTTAGTATAGTGTAACACCTAACAGTTGACTACCTTAGTATAGTATAACACCTGACAGTTGACTACCTTAGTATAGTGTAACACCTGACAGATGACTACCTTAGTATAGTATAACACCTGACAGTTGACTACCTTAGTATAGTGTAACACCTGACAGTTGACAACCTTAGTATAGTATAACACCTGACAGTTGACTACCTTATTTAGTATAACACCTGACAGTTGACTACCTTAGTATAGTATAACACCTGACAGTTGACTACCTTAGTATAGTATAACACCTGACAGTTGACTACCTTAGTATAGTGTAACACCTGACAGTTGACTACCTTAGTATAGTGTAACACCTGACAGTTGACTATCTTACTATAGTATAACACCTGACAGTTGACTACCTTAGTATAGTATAACACCTGACAGTTGACTACCTTAGTATAGTATAACACCTGACAGTTGACTATCTTAGTATAGTATAACACCTGACAGTTGACTACCTTAGTATAGTGTAACACCTGACAGTTGACTACCTTAGTATAGTGTAACACTTGACAGTTGACTACCTTAGTATAGTATAACACCTGACAGTTGACTACCTTACTATAGTATAACACCTGACAGTTGACTACCTTAGTATAGTATAACACATGACAGTTGACTATCTTAGTATAGTATAACACCTGACAGTTGACTATCTTAGTATAGTATAACACTTGACAGTTGACTATCTTAGTATAGTATAACACCTGACAGACGACAACCTTAGTATAGTATAACACCTGACAGACGACAACCTTAGTATAGTATAACACCTGACAGTTGACTATCTTAGTATAGTATAACACCTGACAGTTGACTACCTTAGTATAGTATAACACCTGACAGTTAACTATCTTAGTATAGTGTAACACCTGAGAGTTGACTACCTTAGTATAGTATAACACCTGACAGTTGACTATCTTAGTATAGTATAACACCTGACAGTTGACTATCTTAGTATAGTGTAACACCTGACAGTTGACTACCTTAGTATAGTATAACACCTGACAGTTGACTATCTTAGTATAGTATAACACCTGACAGTTGACTATCTTAGTATAGTATAACACCTGACAGACGACAACCTTAGTATAGTATAACACCTGACAGACGACAACCTTAGTATAGTATAACACCTGACAGTTGACTATCTTAGTATAGTATAACACCTGACAGTTGACTACCTTAGTATAGTGTAACACCTGACAGTTGACTATCTTAGTATAGTATAACACCTGACAGTTGACTACCTTAGTATAGTGTAACACCTGACAGTTGACTACCTTAGTATAGTATAACACCTGACAGTTGACTACCTTAGTATAGTATAACACCTGACAGTTGACTATCTTAGTATAGTATAACACCTGACAGTTGACTACCTTAGTATAGTGTAACACCTGACAGTTGACTACCTTAGTATAGTGTAACACCTAACAGTTGACTACCTTAGTATAGTATAACACCTGACAGTTGACTACCTTAGTATAGTGTAACACCTGACAGTTGACAACCTTAGTATAGTATAACACCTGACAGTTGACTACCTTAGTATAGTATAACAACTGACAGTTGACTACCTTAGTATAGTATAACACCTGACAGTTGACTACCTTACTATAGTATAACACCTGACAGTTGACTACCTTAGTATAGTATAACACCTGACAGTTGATTACCTTACTATAGTATAACACCTGACAGTTGACTACCTTACTATAGTATAACACCTGACAGTTGACTACCTTAGTATAGTATAACACCTGACAGTTGACTACCTTAGTATAGTATAACACCTGACAGTTGACTACCTTAGTATAGTATAACACCTGACAGTTGACTACCTTAGTATAGTATAACACCTGACAGTTGACTACCTTAGTATAGTATAACACCTGACAGTTGACTACCTTACTATAGTATAACACCTGACAGTTGATTACCTTAGTATAGTATAACACCTGACAGTTGACTACCTTAGTATAGTATAACACCTGACAGTTGACTACCTTAGTATAGTATAACACCTGACAGTTGACTACCTTACTATAGTATAACACCTGACAGTTGACTACCTTAGTATAGTATAACATCTGACAGTTGACTACCTTAGTATAGTGTAACACCTGACAGTTGACTACCTTAGTATAGTGTAACACCTGACAGTTGACTACCTTAGTATAGTGTAACACCTGACAGTTGACTACCTTAGTATAGTATAACACCTGACAGTTGACTACCTTAGTATAGTATAACACCTGACAGTTGATTACCTTAGTATAGTATAACACCTGACAGTTGACTACCTTAGTATAGTATAACACCTGACAGTTGACTACCTTAGTATAGTATAACACCTGACAGTTGATTACCTTAGTATAGTATAACACCTGACAGTTGATTACCTTAGTATAGTATAACACCTGACAGTTGACTACCTTAGTATAGTATAACACCTGACAGTTGACTACCTTAGTATAGTGTAACACCTGACAGTTGACTACCTTAGTATAGTGTAACACCTGACAGTTGACTACCTTAGTATAGTATAACACCTGACAGTTGACTACCTTAGTATAGTATAACACCTGACAGTTGACTACCTTACTATAGTATAACACCTGACAGTTGACTACCTTAGTATAGTATAACAACTGACAGTTGACTACCTTAGTATAGTATAACACCTGACAGTTGACTACCTTAGTATAGTATAACACCTGACAGTTGACTACCTTAGTATAGTATAACACCTGACAGTTGATTACCTTACTATAGTATAACACCTGACAGTTAACTACCTTACTATAGTATAACACCTGACAGTTGACTACCTTAGTATAGTATAACACCTGACAGTTGACTACCTTACTATAGTATAACACCTGACAGTTGATTACCTTAGTATAGTATAACACCTGACAGTTGACTACCTTAGTATAGTATAACACCTGACAGTTGATTACCTTACTATAGTATAACACCTGACAGTTGACTACCTTAGTATAGTATAACACCTAACAGTTGACTACCTTAGTATAGTATAACACCTGACAGTTGATTACCTTACTATAGTATAACACCTGACAGTTGACTACCTTAGTATAGTATAACACCTGACAGTTGACTACCTTACTATAGTATAACACCTGACAGTTGACTACCTTAGTATAGTATAACACCTGACAGTTGATTACCTTAGTATAGTATAACACCTGACAGTTGACTACCTTAGTATAGTATAACACCTAACAGTTGACTACCTTAGTATAGTGTAACACCTGACAGTTGATTACCTTACTATAGTATAACACCTGACAGTTGACTATCTTAGTATAGTATAACACCTGACAGTTGACTACCTTACTATAGTATAACACCTGACAGTTGATTACCTTAGTATAGTATAACACCTGACAGTTGACTACCTTAGTATAGTATAACACCTGACAGTTGACTACCTTAGTATAGTATAACACCTGACAGTTGACTACCTTACTATAGTATAACACCTGACAGTTGACTACCTTAGTATAGTATAACACCTAACAGTTGACTACCTTAGTATAGTATAACACCTGACAGTTGACTACCTTACTATAGTATAACACCTGACAGTTGATTACCTTAGTATAGTATAACACCTGACAGTTGACTACCTTAGTATAGTATAACACCTGACAGTTGACTACCTTACTATAGTATAACACCTGACAGTTGACTACCTTAGTATAGTATAACACCTGACAGTTGACTACCTTAGTATAGTATAACACCTGACAGTTGACTACCTTACTATAGTATAACACCTGACAGTTGACTACCTTAGTATAGTATAACACCTAACAGTTGACTACCTTAGTATAGTATAACACCTGACAGTTGACTACCTTACTATAGTATAACACCTGACAGTTGATTACCTTAGTATAGTATAACACCTGACAGTTGACTACCTTAGTATAGTATAACACCTGACAGTTGACTACCTTACTATAGTATAACACCTGACAGTTGACTACCTTAGTATAGTATAACACCTGACAGTTGACTACCTTAGTATAGTATAACACCTGACAGTTGACTACCTTACTATAGTATAACACCTGACAGTTGACTACCTTACTATAGTATAACACCTGACAGTTGACTATCTTAGTATAGTATAACACCTGACAGTTGACTATCTTAGTATAGTATAACACCTGACAGTTGACTACCTTACTATAGTATAACACCTGACAGTTGATTACCTTAGTATAGTGTAACACCTGACAGTTGATTACCTTACTATAGTATAACACCTGACAGTTGACTATCTTAGTATAGTATAACACCTGACAGTTGACTACCTTAGTATAGTATAACACCTGACAGTTGACTACCTTACTATAGTATAACACCTGACAGTTGATTACCTTAGTATAGTATAACACCTGACAGTTGACTACCTTACTATAGTATAACACCTGACAGTTGACTATCTTAGTATAGTCGTATATATATATATATAATATGTATTTACATTTGTGTGTGTCTATGTCTGAACAAAAAAAAACAATCAATAAAAAAAAGTACCAGTAAATTCTTGGGTGTCAATATAATCAACTAAATCCTGTTAAGGTAATGCCCCATCATGGCCAGTGTCTAATGATTAAAACCAGTAAAAGAAATAAGTATGAGTTACATGAAGTAAATTACAAACCTTATTACATAGTTGATAGCTATAATGTTCTGATCATCCAGGTTCTTAGCATTACAGATGGTCGTAGCACAAGTCTGGATCCAACAATAACCTCCATGTTTATTCATTAGTCGGTAGTAGTCAGTACATACTTGACCTTTTGATAAAACTAAACAATAAACAAACAACTGAGAATGGATATCTCAAATATACAGTGCTACCTTGTTCCACAAACACTTATCATCATGAACAAATATATACAGTGCTACCTTGTTCCACAAACACTTATCATCATGAACACATATATACAGTGCTACCTTGTTTCACAAACACTTATCATCATGAACACATATATACAGTGCTACCTTGTTTCACAAACACTTATCATCATGAACAAATATATACAGTGCTACCTTGGTTCACAAACACTTATCATCATGAACAAATATATACAGTGCTACCTTGTTTCACAAACACTTATCATCATGAACACATATATACAGTGCTACCTTGGTTCACAAACACATCATCATGAACACATATATACAGTGCTACCTTGGTTCACAAACACTTATCATCATGAACACATATATACAGTGCTACCTTGGTTCATGAATGTCTCTCATCGCAGACAATATATATATGTCGTGATGGCAACATGACAAAAAGCACCCAGTAGAGTAGTTGTGTAGGTGTCATGACAAAAAGCACCCAGTCCACACTGTAAAGTGGTTGTGTAGGTGTCATGACAAAAAGCACCCAGTCCACACTGTAAAGTTTTTGTGTTGGTGACACAAGAAAAAAACACCCAGTCCACACTGTAAAGTGGTTGTGTAGGTGTCACGACAAAAAGCACCCAGTCCACACTGTAAAGTTTTTGTGTTGGTGACACAAGAAAAAAACACCCAGTCCACACTGTAAAGTGGTTGTGTAGGTGTCACGACAAAAAGCACCCAGTCCACACTGTAAAGTGGTTGTGTAGGTGTCACAAGAAAAAACACCCAGTCCACACTGTAAAGTAGTTGTCACGACAAAAAGTGTAGGTGTCATGACAATTTCACAACCATCCGTGCGGATCGTGTTGACAGAAGGAAGGGTGGAACTGCCATTTTCCTGCATGATTCCTTTACAGCAGATGGTAACACAACATTCTCCAATGGCTACTGTGAATCAGTCACAGTGCACAACAAAGCCAATGACCTGATATTAGTTGGGCTCTATAGGCCACCCCAAACACCCATCATGTGCTTCAAAGAATGCCTCAACAGCATTAAGTGCTGTATTCAACAGTGCCATTCTAGTAATATACTTTTGATGGAGACTTTAATCTACCCTGTGTCGATTGGTCTGCATGTAGTTTGAAACCAGGCTCCACAGCCTCAACCACTGACAAAGAAGCAGTTTAGTCGCTTCTTGACTTTATGAATGAATTTTTCTTGTCCTAACTTGTCCTTGCACCGACAAGGTATCAGAAGAACATTCTGGATCTAGTGTTTAGTAACCACACTAACACTATACATAATATCACAGTAGAAAAAGACCCTTCTCTCAGACCATGACATGGTTCTTTGTAACCTGAGATTCCACCAGCCGTAAGATAATCACAGGGACCTCTTTCCAGCCCACCCATTTGATAACATGGATCTCCACAATGCCAACTGGGATGCAATCATGAACGAGCTATCACATGTCGACTGGTCTTTTACACACGCACTCATTTCCACCAACATTAAAACATCTTGGCAGATCTTTGTAGACACTGTCACAAATATATGTGCAAAACACACCCCACCAAAACCTGTGAACAAAACTAAGTGCAGTATCCCCCAAAACAGAAAAACTATTATCAGAAAAATAAAAAGAACAAACAAAAAAATTAACACACTAAAATACTGCCAACAGCAACACACACATTCAATGGCTATCGCCCTGCTTGAGTCAAATAAATATAACATAAAAACCATTATCAATAATCAAAGAACATCTGAAGAGAAGTGGGCCATTGAGAAAATCAAACTCAACCCCAAAGTGTTTTTTTCATTTGTTAAAAAACACAAGGTCACTGTCTCCACTGTTGGCCCCCTAGTTGATGAAAATGGCACACTCCAGGACAATGCCAAAATCACGGGTGAGATACTGCAGAAACAATACTGCTCTGTTTTCAGCAATCCTGATATGGCCGATCTGGGCTGTATCAGTGATGTTAATCCCCAACACACTATATCAGACATAACGTTTGGCACCCATGATGTCTTAGCGGCAATAAACGAAATTAAACACAATTCAGCAGTAGGCCCCGATAGGTTCCCTGCTTGTGTCCTGAAGGTGTGTTGACACCAACTTGCAACTCCTCTTGCTAATCTGTGGAGGAACTCACTGGATACTGGCTATATTCCTGAAAACTTTCTGTCCCAGTCTTCAAAAAGGGAAATAAGTCCCTTGCAGTGAACTACCGTCCAATCTCGCTCACCTCTCATATTATCAAGGTATTTGAGAGGGTGGTGAGATCACGAATAACCCACTTTCTAGAAAGCAACGGCCTGCTGAACTCCAACCAACATGGGTTCTGTAATGGAAGGGACTGCCTAACGCAGCTCCTGCATCACTTTGACGATGTTTGGAGAGCCTTGGGAGAGGGCTCCAACACTGATGTCATCTACCTTGATTTCAGCAAGGCCTTCGACAGGGTTGATCATAAGATTCTACTGAAAAAACTATCCAATGTTGGTGTCTCTGGAAGGTTACTACAGTGGATCAAATGTTTCCTGACAGGCAGAACCCAGCATGTTGTAGTCGAAGGAGTAGAATCAAGCCCTGCCAAAGTCCACAGTGGCATCCCACAAGGCACTGTGTTGGGCCCACTTCTTTTCATCATCTACATTAATTATATTACTGACATTATCAAGCACAGTAACATCAGAATCTTCGCAGATGATTCCAAGCTCCAAAGGGTCATCAATGAGGTGGGTGACCGGACTTGCCTTCAGTCAGACCTACTGGCTGTTATCCAATGGGCAGAGATGAATAATATACTGTTGAATGAGGATAAGTTTTGGAAAAAGGATGCCCTGAAACTCCCATACTCTCTGTCTTTCACACAGTCTCTCAAACATTGTATTTCTCTCTCAACATTTCCTATGGGGAAAAATAGTTTTGGATTTCAGGTGATGAATGGCTGAATTTTTGGCTTTTGAAGCGCTGAGAATGTATGAAATGCTATAAAGATAGGTTATAAAATAGAGTGAACACCCTTAAAAGATGGAAAAAGAAGTTGCTATTGGCAGCTGATGGTAACTTCTTTTTCTGATTCTGCCTGAGAATTATGTCATGGGTCTACTTGTCAGTGGAATACTCAACCACTTATATGTTTGTTTATAAGTTGGATGTTCAGTTGGACAACTAAATACTGTTGAAACCAATAGAGGATCTGTCATTATCAAATACGAAATATCACAGTGTGATCAAAGTTTTAAAAAGTAATTAGTTACTCTCTCTCTCACACTTTTACCATCCCCTTTCCATAGCATGACCAACAATTTACACTACACATAATCTCTTATTAGCTCTTTAGTACATAGATGATGTTTATAAAAAAGTAGAAATTGTGTTACTTACTATCTACATGAGATTTCCGTAACTTCTGTAAGTCTCCAGCATGACAGAATTCATACAACACTTTGTTTGTCATGTCTTCAGCTGTAAGATCCATCATGTCAGAGATGCTACAATATAGAAGACAATATATAATATACTCCACATTATCTACTGCAACATATTTAAACATAATGAGGGTAGGCTGAAAAGTTCATAAGCTGACCAAGATACTCTCATGGAACGACCAAATGAGGTTTATTTTTCAACACAGTCCCTGGAAAGAAACAATGCAGTTATTAATTATTAGAGTTAAAATTAATGCATGCAAAATTCCACAGTCTTTCATAGAATCACTCCTTCACAGTCAACCTATCAAATTTTCAGCCTACCCTCTTATATCTAAATAAAGTGTCAAGACCTTGGGTCACTAAGAATGATGCAATAACCTCATTTGGTGATTCCATGAGAGTATCTTGGTCAGTCTATAAACTTTTCAGTTTACCCTCGTACTCATTTATTATCTACTGCAATAGACTCAACACAATTGTTAGATTATGTGGTTAAGAAGACAATATATTATTTATTGCAATGTATGTATGTCTGGACTCTTTATCCTTGGATGGAGTTGTAAGGGTTTGACTGTGACATATAGTGTGTTTTGGGGGAGTTTTTAAAACCTGGAGGAGCCCCTCTTTTCTCCAGGTCTCAACACAAGTGAGAGAGAGAGAGAGAGAGAGAGAGAGAGAGAGAGAGAGAGAGAGAGAGAGAGAGAGAGAGAGAGAGAACGGGAGAGAGAGGAAGTAAAAATGACAAAAGAAGGAATACTTACATTGGTTCACAATAGAGAATTGTAAAGTCAGGACTTAGTCGTGTGATAAAAATATCACTATCAATCCGTAGCTCGGTAATTGTAGGTGGTGGTAGGGCTATCGCCATGCCAACTAAGCCCAACAGTGAAGGGGGATGTTTGCGGCCCATTGGAAAACTCATATGGCTACGAAGAGATGCCATTATATGAACAACCTAAAATCAAAATTTATACAAATAAATATTTAAATAGTTTATTTACCTGACTCTTTTAGTACTAACTCCCTCAAAACAGCTCCTGGTTTTATGATACAAAACAGTTTGTTTTATCTAAAAAGTTTCCATCATAATTTCATCTAAGAATCTTTGTTAAGTTATGTTCCAAACACTCCTGGTTCTATGATACAAAACAGTTTGTTTTCAAATTATAATGTTTTCAAATTATAATTTTAAGTAAGATGTTTTGTTAAGTTATGTTCCAAACACAGACTTTTGAGAAACTCTTTTGTCCTATTTGTTCCAATGTAGAAACTAGCAGTCTGAAAGAGAGGACATCTTGAAGCCAATTATTAAAAAACTACCAACATCGGAGATATATTGTAAAAGATCTACCAAAATCTTTTAGTAGACGGAGATTACAAAAAGATTCAACAAGAGAAACTTCTAGTTTCTTTACTGTTTCCCTTCTTTTTCAGCTTCTTTTCTTAAAAAGGGGGTGGGGGTGATTCCAACGATGCGAGTTTCTAATTTAGGCAAAATATACTTAATTTTAGAAGAACGAATAACAAAGTTGACTTTGGCAGGAATTGAACTGTAGAAAGTTGTCACCAAATACCAGAGCTCTACTGATTCTGCCAATCCACCAACTTTATTCTATTGACCTCGACTCTGAGAAGATGAGACGTAAAATTGACTTCGGTGCGAATTGAACTCAGAATGTAAAAAGCTGGAACAAATACCATAAAGTATTTTATCTAACTCTCTAATGATTCTGCTAACTACCTTCACCAGCCTATAAAGATAGAGTGTGTAGCTCGGCGGTAAGAGAGTCACTCCAGGTAGAGCTGCTACTTCTCCGAATTGCGAGATTACAGCTCTGATACTATGGACATGTAGTTAGAATGTCTCAGGAAAGAATTGCTGGACAGATTTTATGGGTAAAAGCAATCGGCAAGAGACCCAGGGGTAGACCCTGAACAAGATGGTTGGATAACATACATGAACTTAGCTGGTCACGCTTGGGGATCCAGCCAGATCAGTTGGAGACGGTTGCTTCTGACAGGACCTACTGGAAGGAATGTTTGAGGACTCTGACCCCACGACCCTCTCAGGTAGAAGAAGAAGAAGGAGAAGACTTACTCGGTAGCCTGAACATTTTACGTGTACCCCTCTTTTGGTCAGTGTTGACTTCATTCGGACACAAAATGTCCTAGTAACCCCTTTACTTGGTGATGGGTTCATAACTTGACCTAAGAAATAACAGTTTAGAAAAAATAACATATAAAAAAAACACACACAAACATATAAAATAAAAATGTTTAAAATGAAAGTACTACAGTTGATGTAATTCAGACCTTTCCTAAGAGGTCATAAACCCTTTGGGAAAGGTCTGATATAACAATGGTGCTCCAGTATGGGCACAGTCAAATGAAACCATTAAAAGAATGAAACTGGTTAAATGAAAATATGTAGAGGCCAGATTGAAGTTCAACTAAAAATGTATTCTGATCACCTTTAATAATTGTTTCTACTATTGGCACAAGGCCAGCACTTAACCAGTGCATTACTGGTACTTTATTTTATCGACCCCGTAAGGATGAAAGGCAAAGTTAAGCTATAATAATAGTAAATGTGTGTATATTTATATATTACTGAGGAAGGAAGGGGTGATGATAAAACTATAGACCAGAGTTCTGTGTTACACCTGGGTGTGTATATGTGTAGTGAATTGGTGGTTATTATTGTGTGTGTGTGCGTGCGTGAATATATTTATACTTGTGTGAGTGTATGTGTGTATATATTTATATACTCATACATATAAATATATATATACACACCAAGATATTATCTATGTTAGTTGCAGATATTTAATCCACAAAACATTTTGTAATAAAGAAATTATTAAACTAAAAACTTAGTTTTGTACTTTTTTTTATAAACTAGTATATTGAAGCAGCACCAAACAACAGAGCTACTGATGGCAGTCTTTCAGACCTTCTGGCCATCATCTAGAGGAACTAACTTGAATGGGGAGCACTCAACACCTGCTGACCAGTGTCTACTTCACTCAATACATAGATAATATAATCATAATAAAGAACATCAAATACTACAATTAGCTGCCATTTTTAACAATGACATAGAGCCACACAGAATCATATAGGGCCAGCCAGGGTCACACAGGGCCACATAGGGCCAGCCAGGGTCATATAAGGCCAGCCAGGGTCACATGGCCACACAGGGTCACATAGAGCCAGCCAGGGTCACACGGCCACACAGGGTCACATAGGGCCACACAGGATCACATAGGGCCAGCCAGGGCCACACAGGGTCACATAGGGCCAGCCAGCTCACACAGGGCCACACAGGGTCACATAGAGCCACACAGGGTCACATAGGGCCAGCCAGAGTCACACAGGGTCACATAGGACCATCCAGAGTCACACAGGGCCACACAGAGTCGCATAGGGCCAGCCAGGGTCACACCGATCCACACAGGGCCACATAGGGCCACACAGGGTCACACCGATCCACACAGGGCCACATAAAGCCACACAGGGTCACACCGGGCCACACAGGGCCATCCAGGGCCACACAGGGTCACATAGAGCAAGCCAAGGCCACACAGGGCCAGCCAGGACAACATATGGTCACATAGGGCCAGCCAGGACCACATAGGGTCACATAGAGCAAGCCAGGGTCACACAGAGTCACATAGGGCCAGCCCGTAATTTTTATAAAGACTTATGTGATGTCAATCTAAAGTGTGTCCATTATTTTTCGTTAGAAGATAGAAAATAGTTTAGGTTTGGGACATCATTTGATAATTTACTCACAGCGTTCTCCAAGAGGCGGTGTCATTGATCGGGAATGATTTGTACTTGAACCCTCATCAGAGTTAGAGCCAGGTGATGGTACACCCCCACCTGCAAAAATAATAAATAATAAAAAGGATGAGATGGTCATGGTTGGAATGCTTTTGATCATAAGTCAGGTTAACTAAGTGTGAAGGAGTGTGACTATGATCATAAGTCAGGGTAGCTCAGAGTGTGACTATGATCATAAGTCAGGGTAGCTCAGAGTGTGACTATGATCATAAGTCAAAGTAGCTCAGAGTGTGACTATGATCATAAGTCAAAGTAGCTCAGAGTGTGACTATGATCATAAGTCAAAGTAGCTCAGAGTGTGACTATGATCATAAGTCAAAGTAGCTCAGAGTGTGACTATGATCATAAGTCAAAGTAGCTCAGAGTGTGACTTTGATCATAAGTCAAAGTAGCTCAGAGTGTGACTATGATCATAAGTCAAAGTAGCTCAGAGTGTGACTATGATCATAAGTCAGGGTAGCTCAGAGAGTGACTATGATCATAAGTCAAAGTAGCTCAGAGTGTGACTATGGTCATAAGTCAGGGTAGCTCAGAGTGTGACTATGGTCATAAGTCAGGGTAGCTCAGAGTGTGACTATGGTCATAAGTCAGGGTAGCTCAGAGTGTGACTATGATCATAAGTCAGGGTAGCTCAGAGTGTGACTATAATCATAATTCAAAGTAGCTCAGAGTGTGACTATGATCATAAGTCAGGGTAGCTCAGAGAGTGACTATGATCATAAGTCAAAGTAGCTCAGAGTGTGACTATGATCATAAGTCAAAGTAGCTCAGAGTGTGACTATGATCATAAGTCAAAGTAGCTCAGAGTGTGACTATGGTCATAAGTCAGGGTAGCTCAGAGTGTGACTATGATCATAAGTCAAAGTAGCTCAGAGTGTGACTATGATCATAAGTCAGGGTAGCTCAGAGTGTGACTATGGTCATAAGTCAGGGTAGCTCAGAGTGTGACTATGGTCATAAGTCAGGGTAGCTCAGAGTGTGACTATGGTCATAAGTCAGGGTAGCTCAGAGTGTGACTATGATCATAAGTCAGGGTAGCTCAAAGTGTGACTATGATCATAAGTCAGGGTAGCTCAGAGTGTGACTATGATCATAAGTCAGGGTAGCTCAGAGTGTGACTATGATCATAAGTCAGGGTAGCTCAGAGTGTGACTATGATCATAAGTCAGGGTAGCTCAGAGTGTGACTATGATCATAAGTCAAAGTAGCTCAGAGTGTGACTATGGTCATAAGTCAGGGTAGCTCAGAGTGTGACTATGGTCATAAGTCAGGGTAGCTCAGAGTGTGACTATGATCATAAGTCAGGGTAGCTCAGAGTGTGACTATGGTCATAAGTCAGGGTAGCTCAGAGTGTGACTATGATCATAAGTCAGGGTAGCTCAGAGTGTGACTATGATCATAAGTCAGGGTAGCTCAGAGTGTGACTATGATCATAGCTCTGGTGAGCTCAGTGAAGGAGTATGCTGGCTTATTTGTTACTTTCTGCCCCTCAACCTTAAGGCCTTAAGTTTGATTCTTGGCAGCACAATATTCCAGGTCATTGGTTTGATCTCCTGACTGTGTAGTACGTTGTGTCCTTGAGCAAAGTTCTTCATTTTATATTTCTCCAGTCAACTAAGCTGAAAAATGAGTAGCAGCAGTAGCAACAGTAGTAACAGTAGTAGTAGTGGTAGTAGCAGTAGTAGTAGTGGTGGTGGTGGTGGTAGCAGTAGTAGTAGTGGTGGTGGCAGTAGCAGTAGTAGTAGTAGTGGTGGTGGTAGTAGTAGTAGTGGTGGTAGTAGTAGTAGTAGTGGTGGTGGTGGTGGTAGTAGTAGTGGTGGTGGTGGTGGTAGTAGCAGTAGTGGTGGTGGTGGTGGTAGTAGCAGTAGTGGTGGTGGTGGTGGTAGTAGCAGTAGTGGTGGTGGTGGTGGTAGTAGCAGTAGTGGTAGTAGTAGTGGTGGTGGTGGTGGTGGTAGTAGTGGTAGTGGTGGTGGTAGTGGTAGTAGCAGTAGTGGTAGTAGTAGTGGTGGTGGTGGTGGTGGTAGTAGTCGTAGTAGTAGTGGTAATAGTAGTAGTAGTAGTGATGGTAGTAGTAGTAGTAGTAGTAGTAGTAGTAGTGGTGGTGGTGGTGGTGGTAATAGCAGTAGTGGTGGTGGTGGTGGTAGTAGTCGTGGTGGTAGTAGTTAGTAGTAGTAGTAGTGGCGGTCGTGGTGGTAGTAGCAGTAGAAGTAGTAGTAGTAGTGGTAGTAGTAGTGGTGGTGGTGGTAGTAGTAGTAGTAGTAGTAGTTGCAGCAACAGTAGTAGTAGTGGTAGTAGTAGCAGTAGCAGTAGTAGCAGTAGTGGTGGTAGTAGTAGTAGTGGTGGTAGTTGTAGTAGTGGTGGTGGTAGTAGTAGTAGTAGCAACAGTAGTGGTGGTAGTAGTAGTAGTAGCAGTAGTGGTGGTAGTAGTAGTAGCAACAGTAGTGGTGGTAGTAGTAGTAGTAGCAGCAGTAGTAGTAGTAGTAGTAGTAGCAGTGGTGGTAGTAGTGGTGGTAGTAGTAATAGTAGCAGTAGTGGTGGTAGTAGCAGCAGAAGGAGCAGGAGGAGTGAAGCAGCAGAAGAAGGAGGAGGTGTACATACTGTTTGTTGTACAGTTGTTCTGTGGAATACAAAGTCCTAATTGGTCTGACAATTCTCCATGATCCTGTTGGTGAATATAGTCAAAGATGCTGCTGCCTGTCATTTCAACCTTTAATAAACAATCATAGAATCAACAATATATATATATATATATATATATATATATATATATATATATATATATATATATATATATATATATAATATAAGATCAAAAGATGGTTAAAGGAGTTCCATGTATTTTATTATGCGCATTTCAAAAACAAACATCATCATGCAATAATATTTGTGTTTTCATCAGATAAAACAGGAGAACATGATATGAAGGCTAAAAAACACTTGTGGATAGTGCAGTTTTAAATCAACATGTGAAAAGTGGTTTTAGATTGATGTGTGATATTGGGAAAAATATTTTATTTAGAGAGGGGGGGAAGGATGAAAAAGGGAAGGAGATGAGAGGGAGAGATGGGTGATAGAGAGAAAGAGATGGGTGATAGAGAGAAAGAGATAGTTTTTATAACTGAGAGAAGATATATTGTTTTACATAGAGAGGTTGAAAACCGTTGGAAGATAATGTATAAATTAAAAGAATTTGAAAATTAGCGAAGGGAAAGATATGTACGAGGAAAAAATATTTTATTTAGGGAGGGGGGTGGGGTGGAAAGGATGAAAAAAGGGGGGAGGAGATGAGAGTGAAGGTGGAGAGGGAGAGATGGGTGATAGAGAGAAAGAGATAGTTTTTATAACTGAGAAAAGATATATTGTTTTAACATAGAGAGGTTGAGAACCGTTGGAAGATAATGTATAAATTAAAAGAATTTGAAAATTAGCGAAGGGAAAAATATTTGCGAGGAAAGAGAGGGAGTTTATGTATGAAGATAGAGAGAAAAAAATAATAATTGTGGATGAATATTCTAACGTGAAAAAGGTGTATGTTGATAAGTATTGTGGCAATTTCAAAATTAACGAAGAGAAAAAAAATTATTAAGGTTTGTGTGTAGAAGGATTTGAGAAAAATAATGTGAAGTTAAAGTTTGTATATTGAAGGAATTGATAATATGTGCGAAGAACGAGTTAATATGTATTAAGAATGAGTTCGTTGATGGGGAGAAAAAAATAATAAATTAAGGATGAAATTGAGATTAAAAAGTTTTAATGATAGAGAGAAAAAATAATAATAATTGCGGATGAATATTCTAACGTCAAAAAAACAAATGTATATATTATGAAGGATTTTACAAGGTGAAGATAGAAAGAGGGTAATGAGTAAACAAGTATTATAGAGTGTATAATGCCCTTTAAAGTAAGGTAGGAAGATGGGTATATTTTAAAGAGGTGTATGTATATGTGCCTTTGAGAAAAGATTCTAAATTGATAAAGAATTGAATATTAACTGTATACTTTGTGAAAAGTCCTATGGAATTTATGCAGGCAGATAGAAAACAAATCTGTACGTCTATTTATTATAGAATCTAGATTAGAGATAATGGTAAATTTTTCATTTAGGCAGAGATTACAGATTTTAGATAGAGAGCTGTTCAAGTATGAGGATGCAGAAGAAACCTTCTTCCAAAAGATGGTATATTTAATGTTTTTGTCTTTCAAGGACCATATGAGTTCTGAGAGAGCCGTGTTGGTTCTTTTAAGTTTGTATTTGAAAGATGAATGGTGATTATAGAGACGAGCTTTAAAAGAGGTGGAAGTGGAGCCAAAATAGGTGAAGGAATTGGTGCTAGTTATAACTTTACATTCATAAATTAAGTTTTTATCAAGACAATGGTTGTTGAGAGGACATTTATTTTTAATGCGGCAGTTGTAATTAGAGAGATTATTAATGAGTGACCTAGTGTTATCTATAGAAGGAATTGGATTGGAGAAGTTGTTTGCGATATGAATAATAGGAATAATAGTTTCTTGATTTAGAGTTGGATTATGAACATTTAGCGAAGTTGTGTTTGACGTTGTATTTGGGTTTACAGAAGTTAGCCTAGGGTTTACAATGACGTCGGGAGTACTATTACTGTTATTATGAAATTCAATGTTGGAAGGAAGAGATTTAGTATTTAGTATTTTATTGTTGTGTTTAGAGATGATGTTGGAAATATTGGAGGATGTAGAATACGAAAATTTGATGGTGTGTTTGTTAAATATTTTACTATAGATATGTGAGGGAGGGAAGCATTTATTTAAGGCACTAAAAAATAATTTAGGAATATTGTTATTAATAGAGATGGAGAAAGGAGCATTATACCAGATTATGTTTTTGTATCTAGGTCTTTTATTAAAATTATTGGAATGATCATGATTAATTATTCTACTGTAAGTTTTTCTAGAATTTGTTTCTTTACTATATTTGATTTTATCTGGATAGCCAGCTTTAGAAAGTGCGTTATTATAGTAATTGGCGTTAGCATCAAAGATGTTTTTATTAGAAGATATGTTAGATATTCTTTTTCCAATATTACTAACTATAGCATTCTTGATATTGGTAGGATGGTTAGATTTAAAGTTAACATAATTTAGGTTCTCATTGTTTTTATGGTAAGGGTAATATAGGCCAGTGTCAAGATTAAGAGATACATCCAAGAAATTAGCTAGTTTGATACTATTATCAAATTCAATTTTTAGGTTATGTTGGTTAAAGAGATTACGTATATTGTTCTTAATAATATTAAGGTAAACTATATTGCAATTTAAGATAGTAAAGAGTCCATCGTCACGATAAATTCCACCGCGAAGTTGAGGAATTTTCCGACTCAAAGAGTTCAAAATAAAGATACCAATTAAATCAGTCAATTGGGATGAATCGGATGCTCCCATTGTGATGTCGAAGTTGTTAGAGGTATCGGCTCTGGTCCAATATTCGTTGTTGAACTCTAGGATGGTTTTACGTGCGGTGAGGATGATGTGAAGTTCATCTGTGGTGATGTCAGAATATTTAAGTGCGAAAGATAGAGCATTATTGAGAAGTGAAGGCGAAATGGAGGAATAGTAGCTGGCAATATCAAATTGAATAAATTTTAGTTTGTTTTTATTATCCAATTTGTTGAACCAGCCAATCACTTCAGAAGTACCAAACCATAAATTTAGGTTCAAAGAAGAGCAATTAGAACTAACCTGTGGGATAATTCTATCCAAGATGGCTTTACTAACAACCCCCAGATCAGATTTAGAGGGGGCGATTAATCTAACAGGTAGTTCCTTGCGAAAATTGTTTTTGTGATCCTTGAGATTTATCCTCGGAGTTCTTGGGAGGAATGGTTCGGTCTTTTTTTCAATGCCAAGTTTTGACATAATCTCAGAGGCTTCAAGGTTTATGTATTCTAAATTTTCATGGTTGGTTTTACGATACTTTTTTCTAAGTTCCTTTAGGATAAGGTTGTTATAATTATCCTTGGAAATACCATATAAGTTATTGGTTTTGTCAGAGTGGACTAAAACATTTTTTGAGGAATTTAGGTTTTGATCTTATATTATGTATACTCCATATTATGTATACTCCAGTCCTACAAACTGTAGAGTGCTTCTTATCCGATATCTGCATTGCTTTATTGTACTACAATAAAACTCACCTCCTACATATATATATAAACCTGGGACGAGCTGATAAACTCTGACCTCACACACTTACACCTCTCCAAGACAATGTCACTGGACCGAGACCTTTGGCGGTACTCAGTAACAGAGAAGACCCGCCTTACCTAAATACATAGTAAAACCTACTACAACCAGTAGGCATCTCTAACAAAATACACCCCCCGTCCCACCACCCCCACCCTATCCACGCCACCCCGTTCTATGTAAAGTTGTGTTGGTGCCACACCATCCAGGCCGAAACAAATGAGATCGTGTAGGTGTCACGACAAAAAAAACACACAGTCCACGCTGTAATGTGGCCGTGTAGGCAACACGGTAAAAACCTCCCAGACCCACACTGTAAATGTGGTTGGTGTTAGGAAGGGCATCCAACTGTAGAAAACCTGCCAGACAGTCCTATGCGAGCAAGACAATCACTCTTGCCTCAAGTGGGACTACCCCCGTCCAAACCCATGCAAGCGTGGAACACGGACGTTAAACGTTGATGATGATGATGATGATGATATATATATATATATAATATAAAATCAAAAGATGGTTAAAAGAGTTCCATGTATTTTATTATGTGCATTTCAAAAACAAATATCATCATGGGATGATATTTGCGTTCTCATCAGATAAAATAGGGAGACATGATATGAAGCTTAAAAAAACACTTGCGAGCAGTGAAGTGTTAAATCGCAAGTGTTTTTTAAGCTTCATATCATGTCTCCCTATTTTATCTGATGAGAACGCAAATAACATCCCATGATGATATTTGTTTTTGAAATGCACATAATAAAATACATGGAACTCTTTTAACCATCTTTTGATCTTATATTATTTATACACCAGTCCTATAAACTGTTGAGTGCTACTTATCCGATATTTGCCTTGCTTTATTGTACTACAATAAAACTCACCTCCTATATATATATATATATATATATATATATATATATATATATATATATATATACCTTAACGGTTCAAGTTTTCCTAAGGAAAACTTGAACCGTTAAGGTATATTTTCCTTGGTTATGTCAAAATTTATAAAACACACTTCGTATTTTATCTGATGAGAGCGTACCAAAATTTGGTACCCTTGAAATATATATATAATAGAATAAATATGGTTTAATAAATATAGTTTCCATTTATTTAATATCATTGAATATTATACTCCAGAAAACTTGTCGAGTGCTCTGAATCAGTTATAAACATTTATATTTGTTGAATTACCAACAAATTGTATATCCCTTCTGCTTATATATATATATATATATATATATATAAAATAATAAAATATATGGAGAATATGGCTGTATAATTGCTAATTAAGTTAAGCTTAAAAATGGAATGAGAGTAAGAAGAAAGCAAAAACGGGGGTGGGGGGGGGGGAGTTTTCTCATCAGTTACCTACTGGGGGGGGGGGGGGGGTCTCTTGGATATTTCAACGCTTTTTGTCTATTTTGGCAGGTAATAAATATTTATGAAAGCATCAATTGGAAAAAAAATGTCTGGTTCGTTTAGTTCAATATTGTTGTTGTTGTTGCGTGGAAATATCCGAGACCTCCAGTAGGCAACTGATGAAGAAAACTCCTCATTCTTGCTTTCTTCTTATTTTCATTCCATTTTTAAGCTTATATATATATATATAATAAAATAAACAATTAAGTTAAAAATGTACATCCACATATGTATACTGAAATACTAGTATGCATATGAATACACACACGTGTACATATGTAGATGTACCGAGTTTTTCACTGGACACTTTACTGTGCTCGGTACATCTACATATGTACACGTGTGTGTATTCATATGCATACTAGTATTTCAGTATACATATGTGGATGTACATTTTTAACTTAATTGTTTAAGCGTCAGTCATACAAAAGTGAGTTACAAACGAAGCGAAATTTAATTTCGTTTCGTTATTTGTTTTTATAATAAAATATTATATTATCTAATATGCTGCTATATATGATATTATATTATCTAATATGCTGCTATATATGATATTATATTATCTAATATGCTGCTATATATGATATTACACACCAATGCACAAAATGCCATTACTATATATTATTTTGAATGCCATTTTTAACATTGCTCAATAGTTACCCTAAACATGCCTAAGCCAACAATAATTACCTCCCTTTCACTAAAAACTTCAATTGTTCCAAGTCAACACCTGAATACAAAATATCTCACTCTCACCCTACTACAGAGACGATACACTTTTAGGCAGACGATTATCTTGTATTTTATTTATATTATATATGAAAATCAATTATATGGATATGTAAATGTCAGTTTACACAAGATGTGAGCGGATTGGTAGAATTGGTGGAGCGTCGCACATGTTTTACAGTTACGCTCCTTTACTATCTGTGTAGCTGTGTAGCTGGGTATCAGGATAGCCGGGTAGCTGGGTAGATTTATAGGTGTGTAACTGAGTAGCTGTATATCTGGGTATCTGAGTAGCTGTATATCTGGGTGTCTGGGTATTTGGGTAGCTGAGTAGCTGTATATATGGGTAGCTGGCTATCTGGGTATCTGAGTAGCTGTATATATGGGTAGCTGGGTAGCTGTGCAGCTGGGTAGCTGTGCAGCTGGGTAGCTGTGTAGCTGTATATCTGGGTAGTTGGGTATCTGGGTATCTGGGTATCTGAGTAGCTGTATATCTGGGTAGCTGTATATCTGGGTAGCTGGGTATCTGGGTAGCTGTGCAGCTGGGTAGCTGTGTAGCTGTATATCTGGGTAGCTGTGTAGCTGTATATCTGGGTAGCTGGATAGCTGTATTTCTGGGTAGCTGGGTAGCTGGGTATCTGAGTAGCTGTATATCTGGGTATCTGTATATCTGTGTAGCGGGTAGCTTTATAGGTGTGTAGCTTTATAAATGTGTAGCTGTATAACTTTATAGCTGTGTAGCAGGGTAGATTTATAGCTAGGTAGCCAAGTAGCTGTGTATCTGGGTAGCTGTGTAGCTATGCAAATGTGTAGATTTATAGCTGTACAGATGTGTAACAGTGCAACTGTGTAGCTGCACAGCAGTGCATATGTGCAACTATGCAGCTGCAAACTAGCTTTATACATATTCTGTTTTGTATGCAGTAGGTGATGAAATGTAACTCTTCTTGCTCATTTCAATTTAGTTAATTTCATCCTAAGGTATATACACACATGTATGTGTGTGTGTGTGTGTGTATATATATATATATATATATATATATGTGTATGTGTCTATATACATGTGTATGTAGGTATTATTTCAATATATATGTGTATACATATATACATGTGTATGTAGCCACTATTTGAATATATATATGTATGTATTATTTGAATGTATGTATGAATGAATGTGGTGTGTATATACATACATAGATACACATTTTTGTGTGTAATGATTTTTTTCCTTTTGCCTCAGTGGACAATGTAACTATGTACGAGCTAACAATTCGTCACCCTTAAATGATAAACTAATGAGAGGCTGGTAGCAGCAATTTCATTCCAGTTCTCCCATGAGGCAGGTAATAAATGTCTCCATTTATCTCACTATGGGTATCAATTCAGCAACTTACGCCAACAGACTACTGATGAGATGGACGATAAGGCGAGTAGAGGTTGTCTCCCTTTGTGCATTCTATTGAAATTAGCTGAAAGTAAATTCCATCGTCATGGAGGTCGGATGTGGGAGTTGGTACCTCTCTGGCTGTAGGGGGGGGGGGGGGGGGGGGCGGGCTGTACCTGTCTGGCTGTAGCGGAATTGTGATGTGGTGTGGTGTAGTGTAGTGCGGTGTAGTGCGGTGTAGTGTAGTGCGGTGTAGTGTAGTGCGGTGTAGTGTTGTGTGGTGCGGTGTAGTGTGGTGTAGTGCGGTGTAGTGTAGTGCGGTGTAGTGTGGTGTAGTGCGGTGTTGTGTGGTGTAGTGCGGTGTAGTGTAGTGTGGTGCGGTGTGGTGTGCTGTAGTGTAGTGTGGTGTAGTGTAGTGTAGTGTGGTGTGGTGCGGTGTGCTGTAGTGTAGTGTGGTGTGGTATAGTGTGGTGTGGTGTGCTGTAGTGTAGTGTAGTGTGGTGTAGTGTAGTGTAGTGTGGTGTAGTGTGGTGTAGTGTGGTGTGGTGTAGTGTGGTGTAGCGTGGTGTAGTGTGGTGTAGTGTGGTGTGGTGTAGTGTGGTGTAGTGTGGTGTGGTGTAGTGTGGTGTGGTGTGCTGTAGTGTAGTGTAGTGTGGTGTAGTGTAGTGTAGTGTGGTGTGCTGTAGTGTAGTGTAGTGTAGTGTGGTGTAGTGTGGTGTGGTGTAGTGTGGTGTAGTGTGGTGTGGTGTAGTGTGGTGTAGTGTGGTGTAGTGTGATGTGGTGTAGTGTGGTGTAGTGTGATGTGGTGTGGTGTAGTGTGGTGTGGTGTAGTGTGGTGTAGTGTAGTGTAGTGTGGTGTGGTGTAGTGTAGTGTGGTGTGGTGTAGTGTGGTGTAGTGTGATGTGGTGTAGTGTGGTGTAGTGTGATGTGGTGTAGTGTGGTGTAGTGTGATGTGGTGTGGTGTAGTGTGGTGTGGTGTAGTGTGGTGTAGTGTGGTGTAGTGTGGTGTGGTGTAGTGTAGTGTGGTGAAGTGTAGTGTAGTGTGGTGTGGTGTAGTGTGGTGTGGTGTAGTGTGGTGTGGTGTAGTGTGGTGTAGTGTGGTGTAGTTTGGTGTGGTGTGGTGTAGTGTGGTGTGGTGTGGTGTAGTGTCGTGTGGTGTGGTGTAGTGTCGTTTGGTGTGGTGTGGTGTAGTGTCGTGTGGTGTGGTGTGGTATGGTATGGTGTGGTGTAGTGTAGTGTATTGTGGTGTAGTGTAGTGTAGTGTGGTGTAGTGTAGTGTAGTGCGGAGTGGTGCAGTGTGGTGTGGTGTAGTGTAGTGTGGTGTAGTGTAGTGTGGTGTAGTTTGGTGTGGTGTAGTGTGGTGTAGTGTGGTGTGGTGTAGTGTGGTGTAGTGTAGTGCGGTGTGGTGTAGTGTAGTGTGGTATGGTATGGTGTAGTGTAGTGTGGTGTGGTGTGGGGTAGTATAGTGTAATATAGTGTGGTGTGGTGTAGTGTGGTGTGGTGTAGTGTGGTGTAGTGTAGTGTGGTGTAGTGTAGTGTGGTGTGGTATAGTGTGGTGTAGTGTGGTGTGGTGTAGTGTGGTGTGGTGTGGTGTGCTGTGGTGTGGTGTGGTGTGGTGTAGTGTGGTGTAGTGTGGTGTGGTGTGGTGTAGTGTGTGTAGTGTAGTGTACTGTGGTATGGTGTAGTGTGGTATGGTGTGGTGTAGTGTGGTGTGGTGTAGTGTGGTGTGGTGTGGTGTGGTGTGGTGTGGTGTGGTGTGGTGTAGTGTGGTGTGGTGTGGTGTAGTGTAGTGTGGTGTGGTGTGGTGTGGTGTGGTGTGGTGTGGTGTAGTGTAGTGTGGTTTAGTGTGGTGTGGTGTAGTGTGTTGTAGTGTGGTGTGGTGTAGTGTGGTGTAGTGTAGTGTAGTGTAGTGTGGTGTGGTGTGGTGTGGTGTAGTGTAGTGTAGTGTAGTGTGGTATGGTGTAGTGTGGTATGGTGTAGTGTGGTGTGGTGTAGTGTGGTGTAGTGTAGTGTGGTGTGGTGAGGTGTGGTGTAGTGTAGTGTAGTGTAGTGTAGTGCAGTGTAGTGTAGTGTGGTATGGTATGGTGTGGTGTGGTGTGGTGCAGTGTGGTGTGGTGTGGTGTGGTGTGGTGTGGCGTAGTGCAGTGTGGTGTGGTGTGGTGTGGTGTAGTGTGGTGTAGTGTGTTGTAGTGTGGTGTGGTTTAGTGTGGTGTAGTGTAGTGTGGTGTGGTGTAGTGTGGTGTGGTGTAGTGTGGTGTGGTGTAGTGTGGTGTAGTGTGGTGTGGTGTAGTTGGTGTGGTGTGTAGTGTGGTGTGTGGTGTGGCGTAGTGTAGTGTGGTGTAGTGTGGTGTAGTGTGGTGTGGTGTGGCGTAGTGTGGTGTAGTGTGGTGTAGTGTGGTGTGGTGTGGTGTAGTGTGGTGTGGTGTGTAGTGTAGTGTGGTGTGTGGTGTGGCGTAGTGTAGTGTGGTGTAGTGTGGTGTGGTGTGGCGTAGTGTAGTGTGGTGTAGTGTGGTGTAGTGTAGTGTGGTGTAGTGTGGTGTAGTGTAGTGTGGTGTGGTGTAGTGTGGTGTGGTGTGGTGTGGTGTAGTATGGTGTGGTGTAGTGTGGTGTGGTGTAGTGTGGTGTGGTGTGGTGTAGTGTGGTGTGGTGTAGTGTGGTGTGGTGTAGTGTGGTGTGGTGTGGTGTAGTGTAGTGTGGTTTAGTGTGGTGTGGTGTAGTGTGGTGTAGTGTGATGTGGTGTGTAGTGTAGTGTGGTGTGTGGTGTAGTGTAGTGTTGTGTGGTGTGTAGTGTGGTGTAGTGTGGTGTAGTGTAGTGTGGTGTAGTGTGGTGTAGTGTTGTGTGGTGTAATGTAGTGTGTAGTGTAGTGTGGTGTGTGGTGTAGTGTAGTGTTGTGTGGTGTGTAGTGTGGTGTAGTGTGGTGTAGTGTAGTGTGGTGTAGTGTAGTGTGGTGTTGTGTTGTGTAGTGTTGTATGGTGTAGTGTTGTGTGGTGTAGTGTGGTGTGTGGTGTGGTGTGTAGTGTGGTGTATTGTGGTGTGTAGTGTGGTGTAGTGTAGTGCGGTGCAGTGTAGTGTAGTGTGGTGTAGTGTAGTGTGGTGTAGTGGTGTGTGGTGTGTAGTGTAGTGTAGTGTGGTGTAGTGTGGTATAGTGTGGTGTAGTGTGGTGTGGTGTGTTGTAGTGTGTTGTAGTGTGGTGTAGTGTGGTGTAGTGTGGTGTGGTGTGTTGTAGTGTGTTGTAGTGTGGTGTAGTGTGGTGTAGTGTGGTGTGGTGTGGTGTAGTGTGTTGTAATGTGGTGTAGTGTGGTGTAGTGTGGTGTGGTGTGGTGTAGTGTGTTGTAATGTGGTGTAGTGTAGTGTGGTGTGGTGTAGTGTGGTGTAGTGTGGTGTAGTGTAGTGTAGTGTGGTTTAGTGTGGTGTAGTGAAGTGTGGTGTAGTGTTTTGTGGTGTGGTGTGGAGTGCTGGTAGTGTAGTGTAGTGTAGTGTAGTGTAGTGTGGGGTAGTGTATTATGGTTTAGTGTGGTGTAGTGTAGTGTGGTGCGGTGTAGTGCAGTGTGGTGTAGTGCAGTGTGGTGTAGTGCAGTGTGGTGTAGTGTGGCGTGGTGTAGTGTAGTGTAGTGTGGTGTGGTGTGGTGTGGTGTAGTGTGGTGTGGTGTAGTGTGGTGTGGTGTAGTGTGGTGTGGTGTAGTGTGGTGTGGTGTAGTGTGGTGTAGTGTGGTGTGGTGTAGTTGGTGTGGTGTGTAGTGTGGTGTGTGGTGTGGCGTAGTGTAGTGTGGTGTAGTGTGGTGTAGTGTGGTGTGGTGTGGCATAGTGTAGTGTGGTGTAGTGTGGTGCAGTGTGGTGTGGTGAAGTGTGGTGTGGTGTGTAGTGTAGTGTGGTGTGTGGTGTGGCATAGTGTAGTGTGGTGTAGTGTGGTGTAGTGTGGTGTGGTGTGGCGTAGTGTAGTGTGGTGTAGTGTGGTGTAGTGTGGTGTGGTGTGGTGTGGTGTAGTGTGGTGTGGTGTGGTGTGGTGTAGTGTGGTGTGGTGTGGTGTAGTGTGGTGTGGTGTAGTGTGGTGTGGTGTAGTGTGGTGTGGTGTAGTGTGGTGTGGTGTGGTGTGGTTTAGTGTGGTGTGGTGTAGTGTGGTGTAGTGTGATGTGGTGTGTAGTGTAGTGTGGTGTGTGGTGTAGTGTAGTGTTGTGTGGTGTGTAGTGTGGTGTAGTGTGGTGTAGTGTAGTGTGGTGTAGTGTGGTGTAGTGTTGTGTGGTGTAATGTAGTGTGTAGTGTAGTGTGGTGTGTGGTGTAGTGTAGTGTTGTGTGGTGTGTAGTGTGGTGTAGTGTGGTGTAGTGTAGTGTGGTGTAGTGTAGTGTGGTGTTGTGTTGTGTAGTGTTGTATGGTGTAGTGTTGTATGGTGTAGTGTTGTGTGGTGTAGTGTAGTGTGTGGTGTGGTGTGTAGTGTGGTGTATTGTGGTGTGTAGTGTGGTGTAGTGTAGTGTAGTGTGGTGTAGTGTGATGTATTATGATGTGGTGTGGTGTAGTGTAGGGTGGTGTGTGGGTAGTGTGGTGTAGTGTAGTGTAGTGTGGTGTGAGGTGTGTAGTGTGGCATAGTGTGGTGTAGTGTGGTGTAGTGTAGTGTGGTGTAGTGTAGTGTGGTGTTGTGTGGTTTAGTGCGGTGTAGTGTGCTGTGGTGTAGTGTGGTGTAGTGTAGTGTGGTGTGGTGTAGTGTGGTGTGGTGTGGTGTAGTGTGGTGTGGTGTGGTGTGTGGTGTGGTGTGTGGTGTAGTGTTGGGTAGTGTGGTGTAGTGTGGTGTAGTGTGTTGTAGTGTGGTGTCGTGTGGTGTAGTGTAGTGTGGTGTGGTGTAGTGTAGTGTGGTGTGTAGTGTAGTGTATTGTTTAGTGTATTGTGGTGTGTAGTGTGGTGTAGTGTAGTGTGGTGTAGTGTAGTGTAGTGTGTAGTGTGATGTATTATGATGTGGTGTGGTGTAGTGTAGGGTGATGTGTGGTGGTGTGTGGTGTAGTGTGGTGTAGTGTAGTGTGGTGTGAGGTGTGTAGTGTGGCATAGTGTGGTGTAGTGTGGTGTGGTGTAGTGTGGTGTAGTGTAGTGTGGTGTAGTGTAGTGTGGTGTTGTGTGGTGTAGTGTAGTGTGGTGTGGGATGTAGTGTGGTGTGTGGTGTGTAGTGTGGTGTGTAGTGTAGTTAGTGTGGTGGTGTGTGGTGTGTAGTGTGGTGGTGTGTGGTGTGTAGTGTGGTGTAGTGTGGTGTAGTGTAGTGTGGTGTAGTGTGGTGTAGTCTAGTGTGGTGTAGTGTGGTGTAGTGTAGTGTAGTGTGGTGTAGTGTGGTGTAGTGTGGTGTAGTGTGGTGTAGTGTAGTGTGGTGTAGTGTGGTGTAGTGTAGTGTAGTGTGGTGTGGTGTTGTGTCGTGTGGTGTAGTGTAGTGTAGTGTGGTGTGGTGTAGTGTAGTGTGGTGTGTGGTGTGTAGTGTAGTGTAGTGTAGTGCGGTGTAGCATAGTGTAGTGTAGTGTGGTGTAGTGTGGTGTAGTGTGCTGTAGTGTAGTGTAGTGTAGTGTAGTGTGGTGTAGTGTGGTGTAGTGTAGTGTGGTGTGGTGTAGTGTGGTGTTGTGTGGTTTAGTGCGGTGTAGTGTAGTGTGCTGTAGTGTAGTGTGGTGTTGTGTGGTGTAGTGTAGTGTGGTGTGTAGTGTAGTGTGCTGTGTGGTGTAGTGTGGTGTGGTGTAGTGTGGTGGGGTGTAGTGTAGTGTGGTGTGGTATGGTGTAGTGTAGTGTGGTGTAGTGTGGTGTAGTGTGGTGTAGTGTGGTGTAGTGTAGTGTGGTGTGGTGTAGTGTAGTGTGGTGTGTGGTGTGTAGTGTAGTGTAGTGTAGCATAGTGTAGTATGGTGTAGCGTAGTGTAGTGTGGTGTAGTATATTGTGGTGTAGTGTGGTGTAGTGTAATGTAGTGTAGTGTAGTGTAGTGTAGTGTAGTGTAGTGTAGTGTAGTGTGGTGTGGTGTGGTGTGGTGTGGTGTAGTATAGTGTAGTGTAATGTAGTGTGGTGTAGTGTGGTGTAGTGTAGAGCAGTGTATTGTGATGTAGTTTAGTATAGTGTAGTGTAGTGTAGTGTAGTGTAGTGTAGTGTAGCGTACTTGTGTCGACATTCACTGTGGACGGGTTGAGCCGGCTTCTTCCCATTGTCCTGACGGCATCTCGAACCATGGCACGACGGTCCCGAGCCAGGTCACTGGAGATAGCGAGCCACTCACGGTTCCATTGGCGCAGGCCGACCACCTGCTGACTTGAGAGTTCAGAGAGGTCCTCCTTGATCATTGTTGCCCAGGTCTTCAGCTGCCCGCCAACGAAAGAGCCAAGAAAGAAAGAGTATATTGCAGACTTTTGTGACTTTGTCCACCTCTCAACAGCTGCACTATGAGATTAGTATAAGATGTTTAGGAGAGTTATCTAGAAACTAGCTGACCTTGTGCCATCAAAAATGACGGCTAATTGTAATATTTTAGGTATAAAAAGGGACAAGTTTTTAGTTTAATAATTCTTTTATTACAAACTTTTATGGATTAACTATCTGCAACTAACATAGATAATATCTTGGTGTGTATATATATATATTTATATGTATGAGTATATAAATATATACACACATACACTCACACAAGTATAAATATATTCACACACACACAATAATAGCTGCCAATTCACTACACATATACACACCCAGGTGTAACACAGAACTCTGGTCTATAGTTTTATCACCACCCCTTCCTCAGTAATATATAAATATACACACTATTATTATAGTTGATGTTGGCTCTCTGCTGTAGTTCTATGTGAGATACTCATAACTTGCTACCAAAGTAGACATGCCATTCATTTTCAGTGCTAAATTAAATCAAATATCTGCAATGAATTGCAAATTAATTCTCCATAAATTGGCCATGACATGTCATTAAACAAGTCCAGCAAATTACTCTCCATTGCTCGTTAACTAGGAAGTTCCCTCCCAGAAGATGTGTGTGTTTGGGGGGGGGGGAGCTGTGTGGAAGTGTGTGTATGTGTGAGAGTGTGTGGGGGGATGTGTGGAACTGTGTGTGTGTGTGAGAGTGTGTTTGTGTGCGTGTGTGTGAGGGGGGGGGGGCTATGTGTGTGTGGGACTGTGTGTGTAGGCTGTGTGTGTGTGTGTGGGGGGGGGGGGGGGCTATGTGTGTGTATGGGACTGTGTTTGTAGGCTGTGTGTGTGAGAAGAGAGACAAGACAAGGATTTGATGACATGAGGATGGTGGTGGTGGTGTAGGTGGTGGATGGCAGCAAGTGTCAGTGGTGGGGGAGGTGACAGCAGACAGAAGCTGATATGACAGTTGAAGGAAATGTAGACCAATTTCTTCCTTTCTTTCTATAACTTCTGTTTGTCTGATCATCCCAAACTTATAACAGCCACGTATTGGCATCAATTTATTATCTGTTTATATATATTATATTATAATATAATATACTATGATATATATATATATATATATATATATATATATATATATATATATATATATATATATATATATATATATATATATATATATATATATATATTATATTATAATATAATATACTATGATATATATATATATATATATATATATATATATATATATATATATATATATATTATATTATAATATAATAGATGATATGATATGATATATATGTATATATATATATATATATATCATTATATTATAATTGTTTCTACGTTAGGCACAAGGCCAGCAATTACCCAGTGCATTACTGGTACTTTATTTTATCGACCCCGTAAGGATGAAAGGCAAAGTTAACCTCGGCAGGATTTGAACTCAGACCGTAAAGGGACGGTAATATATAATATGATATATATATATGTATATATATATATATGTATATATATAATATTATATATATATATATATATATATATATATCATCATCATTTTACGTCCGCTTTTCCCTGCTTGCAAGGTGGGACGGGTCCTATTCAGCACAGCATCTCTCCACTTGTCATATATGATATATATAATAATAATAATAATAATAATAATGAAAATATTGTGTACAGTGCTCAGGTGCACTACAACTCATCAAAAGAACGTCGCAATGATGAACGTGAGTACAAACTGCACAAATCAGACATCAATAGGAAGAGGCGAAATAAATTCTCCAACCACCTCAAGCAGGTGACAAAAAAGGCAGTGCTTCAATTTGAGCAGCGCATAGCAACCAGCCCTGACAGTAAAGTGTTCTAGAAGTATGTTCACTCAAAGCAGAGGCCTCACTCTCCAGTTGGTCCTCTTCACAATCCCCACACAAGCCAGGTTACTGATGACCCCAAGCAATGCGCAGAGCTCATTGCTGAATGCTATGCAGGCATTGAAGACCAGAGTGTACCATCTCCACCACCTATGACACCGGACTCTATTACAACCATGGAATTTACACCTGCAATGCTGCGACGTCACCTAAAAAATAAATGCAACCATGCCTCTCCTGGTCTTGATGGTGTTACATACCTGCTTCTTAAACGTGGTGGGTACTTCCTACTATCACGCTATCACGCTTCTTCCAATTCTGTCTGAACAATGGTGCTACTCCAGAACAGTGGAAAATTGCCAGTGTATTTCCTCTGTTCAAAAAGGGTGACCGCACATCACCTGTGAACTATCATCCAGTCAGTCTTACTAGCTGCAGTGTCAAAATGATGGAATCCTGTGTCAGAGAAACACTTTGGAACTTCTGGAACTCTCACAGTCTTATCCGGCCCTCGCAATTTTGATTTATCCCCAACTCCAGCTGCTGTGATCAACTTATCGAGTTTCTTGAAGACATCACCCGGATTACTGATGGCGGCTCATGGGTGGATGTTGTGGACCTTGACTTTGCGAAAGCTTTCAATTCTGTGCCACACAAAAGGCTTATGGCAAAACTCTCTGCAATGGGTGTGAAGGATGATCTTTTTAACTGGTTGAAGTCCTTCATTCTCAGTCGAAGAGAGGTAGTCACGGTTCTAGGACAGCATTCCTCACAATATGAGACGTCATCTGGTGTACCACAGGGATCTGTTCTTGGCCTCCTTTTGTTTGTGGCATATATTAATGACATAGATGCCAACTTAAAGAATGCCACAGTACTAAAGTACGCAGATGACATCAAGCTGTACCTTGAGATAAAATGGACAGATCCTGAACACTATAGATCTTGCTTGCAGTCTGACCTGGACACAATGCAACAATGGATTTCAGACTGGCAACTCAAGCTAGCTGTGGACAAGTGCACCACCATGCATTTTGGGAGTAAAAACCCAACGTCCACATACTCCCTCCGCAGCACTAATATCAAGAAGTCTTCTTGTGAACGTGACCTGGGCATTACGGTCAGCAGCGATTTGCGTTGGACGAAGCCCGTCTCTAAAATTGTCAAGAGGGCTAAGGGTGTCTTAGCATAACTCAGCAAGACCTTTGTCAGCCGCTCTCCAGCTATCTATTTAAGGCTGTACATGGCTATGGTGCGGCCACACTTAGAATTTGCATCACCAGTCTGGAACCCCTATCTTGCTCAGAACATTGACCGCCTGGAAACTGTTCAGAGACGTGCAACCAAGCGAATACCCTCCATCAGGCATCTACCATACTCTGAACGCCTTGCTTCTCTGGGCATGGATACATTGAAGCTCTGACGTCTGGAAACTGACTTGGTAAACACCCACAAAATTGTTAACCATCTCGCCAACAACAACCCTGAGTACCTTTTTGATTTCCATGTGTCTAACACACATGGTCATGCCCACAAAGTCAGAAAACAGCACAGTTCCCATGACTTTCGGAAACATTTTTTCACGCTTAGAGTTGCTGAAGCATGGAACAAACTACCTGCATCAGTTGTTAGCTGTCGAGACACTGCATCCTTTAAAACCTCCATGCTTCCTGAGATTCGCCAACACTACACCTAATGTTCCCCCTCCATACACATATACACATGTATATCATGACTCATACACTGTTCACTTCCCTGACATTTGTATATTATTCTATGTACTATACATACACCTTTGACGAGTTGTAGTGCACCTGAGCACTGTACACTATAATTTCATTATTATTATTATGTATGTATAGTACATAGGGTAATGTAGAAATGTCAGGAAAATGAACAGAGCATATATATATATGTAAAACGGGAGGGAGGGGGGGGGGGAATAATATTTCTACAAAATTTGGAAAATCTATATTAAAAAAAATTTATATTATTTGCATTACACAAATAGTGTTTGATATTAGCCAGTGGGAATAAAAGAGAAAAATAAACAGGAATATACTATATATATATATATATATATATATATATATATATATAATGGGATGAAAACTACCCAGAACTAGATATATTATTAAAAAATAAAAAGCTAGAAAGAAAAAAAAATATACACCCCTCACTTAAAAATATAAAAAAAAATCCTATCAAAATAAATGACAGGAAAAACATATCAATAAGAAATATATAAATGTATTGATTTTTTTGAGGGAGTGGAAATTGAAAGAAGAATAATCTTTTATTATTTTTTTTGGCTTTGAAATCAAATTGAAGTTAAACAACTCGTCACTGTGTAAGGTGTATATAGATGTGTAAAATGTAATCTCTCTCTCTCTCTCTCTATATATATATATATATATATATATATATATATATGTGTGTGTGTGTGTGTGTGTGTGTGTGTGCAGGGAAAATAAATGTTAAATGATGAAGATATATATATATATATATATATATACACATATGTATGTGTGTGTGTTTGTATATGCATGTATATACATACCCCCCCCCCCCCCCCACACTGTCATCTCTGCTGCTGCTGCTTAAGGTATTTATCCAGGATGTGACAGACATACATCTACTTCTACCTCTCTACCTCTACACCTCTACATCTCTGCCTCTACATCCACCTCTCTACCTCTACATCTACCTCAACATCTCTCCATCTACCTCTCAATCTCTGCATCTCTACATCTACCTCTACATCTCTACATCTACCTCTACATCTACCTCTACATCTCTACATCTACCTCTACATTTACCTCTACATCTCTACATCTACCTCTACATCCACCTCTACATCTACCTCTATATCTCTACATCTACCTCTACATCTCTACATCTACATCCCTAGAATTTATTTTATTTGTTTTTTTTAATCTTTTCTTCATTATTTATGTTGAAACTGAAATATATTTCAATTATTTTATTTCAACAACAGAAACAACTGTGGTACTGGTGTGTGGGGTACTGGGGTAACCTTGTTGTGTTGTCTAAGTCACTGTAACTCTGTTGTGTTGTCTAAGTCACTGTAACCATATTGTCTAAGTCACTGTAACCCCGTTGTCTAAGTCACTGTAACACTCTTGTGTTGTCTAAGTCACTATAACTCGGTTGTGTTGTCTAAGTCACTGTAACCATATTGTCTAAGTCACTGCAACCCTGTTGTCTAAGTCACTGTAACCCTGTTGTGTTGTCTAAGTCACTGTAACTCTGTTGTGTTGTCTAAGTCGCTGTAACCCTGTTGTCTAAGTCACTGTAACTCTGTTGTGTTGTCTAAGTCACTGTAACCCTGTTGTGTTGTCTAGGTCACTGTAACCCTGTTATTTAAGTCACTGTAACTCTGTTGTCTAAGTCACTGTAACCCTGTTGTGTTGTCTAAGTCACTGCAACCCTGTTGTCCAAGTCACTGCAACCCTGTTGTCTAAGTCACTGTAACCCCGTTGTCTAAGTCACCGCAACCCTGTTATCTAAGTCACTGTAACCCCGTTGTCTAAGTCACTGCAACCCTGTTATCTAAGTCACTGTAACCCTGTTGTCTAAGTCACTGTAACTCTGTTGTCTAAGTCACTGTAACCTTGTTGTCTAAGTCAGTGTAACCTTGTTGTCTAAGTCACTGTAACCCTATTGTCTAAGTCACTGTAACTCTGTTGTGTTATCTAAGCCACTGTAACTATGTTGTGTTATCTAAGTCACTGTAACTCTGTTGTCTAAGTCACTGTAACCATGTTGTCCAAGTCACTGTAACCTTGTTGTTTAAGTCACTGTAACCTTGTTGTCTAAGTCACTGTAACCATGTTGTCTAAGTCACTGTAACCTTGTTATCTAAGTCACTGTAACCTTGTTATCTAAGTCACTGTAACCTTGTTATCTAAGTCACTGTAACTCTGTTATCTAAGTCACTGTAACTCTGTTATCTAAGTCACTGTAACCTTGTTATCTAAGTCACTGTAACCCTGTTATCTAAGTCACTGTAACTCTGTTATCTTAGTCACTGTAACCCTGTTGTCTAAGTCAATGTAACCATGTTGTCTAAGTCACTATAACCTTGTGATCTAAGTCACTGTAACCCTGTTGCCTAAGTCACTGTAACCCTGTTGTCTAAGTCACTGTAACCCTGTTGTGTTGTCTAGGTCACTGTAACCCTGTTATTTAAGTCACTGTAACTTGTCTCAGTCACTGTAACCCTGTTGTGTTGTCTAAGTCACTGTAACCCTGTTGTGTTGTCTAGGTCACTGTAACCCTGTTGTCTAAGTCACTGTAACCCTGTTGTCTAAGTCACTGTAACCCTGTTGTGTTGTCTAAGTCACTGTAACGCTGTTGTGTTGTCTAGGTCGCTGTAACCCTGTTGTCTATGTCACTGTAACCCTGTTGTCTAAGGCACTGTAACCATGTAGTATAAGTCACTGTAACCATGTTGTACAAGTCACTGTAACCATGTTGTACAAGTCACTGTAACCATGTTGTCTAAGTCACTGTAACCCTGTTGTCTAAGTCACTGTAAACCTGTTGTCTAGGTCACTGTAACCCTGTTATCTTAGTCACTGTGACCCTGTTGTTTAAGTCACTGTAACCCTGTTGTCTAAGTCACTGCAACCCTGTTGTCTAAGTCACTGTAACTCTGTTGTGTTATCTAAGTCACTCTAACCTTGTTATCTAAGTCACTGTAACCCTGTTCTCTAAGTCACTGTAACCCTGTTATCTAAGTCACTGTAACCCTGTTTTCTAAGTCACTGTAACCCTGTTGTCTAAGTCACTGTAACCCTGTTATCTAAGTCACTGTAACCCTGTTGTCTAAGTCACTGTAACCCTGTTTTCTAAGTCACTGTAACCCTGTTATCTAAGTCACTGTAACCATGTTATCTAAGTCACTGTAACCTTGTTGTCTAAGTCACTGTAACCTTGTTATCTAAGTCACTGTAACTCTGTTGTCTAAGTCACTGTAACCCTGTTATTTAAGTCACTGTAACCCTGTTGTCTAAGTCACTGTAACTCTGTTGTCTAAGTCACTGTAACCCTGTTATCTAAGTCACTGTAACCCTGTTGTCTAAGTCACTGTAACACTATTATCTAAGTCACTGTCACTCTGTTGTCTAAGTCACTGTAACCCTGTTATCTAAGTCACTGTAACCCTGTTGTCTAAGTCACTGTAACCCTGTTATCTAAGTCACTGTAACCCTGTTGTCTAAGTCACTGTAACCCTATTATCTAAGTCACTGTAACCCTGTTCTCTAAGTCACTGTAACCCTGTTATCTAAGTCACTGTAACCCTGTTGTCTAAGTCACTGTAACCCTGTTGTCTAAGTCACTGTAACCCTATTATCTAAGTCACTGTCACTCTGTTGTCTAAGACACTGTAACCTTGTTATCTAAGTCACTGTAACTCTGTTGTCTAAGTCACTGTAACCCTGTTGTCTAAGCCACTGTAGCCCTGTTATCTAAGTCACTGTAACCCTGTTGTCTAAGTCCCTATAACCCTGTTATCTAAGTCACTGTAACTCTGTTGTGTTATCTAAGTCACTGTAACTCTGTTGTCTAAGTCACTGTAACCTTGTTGTCTAAGTCACTGTAACTCTGTTGTCTAAGTCACTGTAACCCTGTTATCTAAGTCACTGTAACTCTGTTGTGTTATCTAAGACACTGTAACTCTGTTGTGTTATCTAAGTCACTGTAACTCTGTTGTCTAAGTCACTGTAACCCTGTTATCTAAGTCATTGTAACTCTGTTGTCTAAGTCACTGTAACCCTGTTGTCTAAGTCACTGTAACTCTGTTGTCTAAGTCACTGTAACCCTGTTATCTTAGTTACTGTAACCATGTTATCTAAGTCACTGTAACCCTGTTGTCTAAGTCACTGTAACCCTGTTGTCTAAGTCACTGTAACCCTGTTATCTAAGTCACTGTAACCCTGTTGTCTAAGTCACTGTAACCCTGTTATCTAAGTCACTGTAACCCTGTTGTCTAAGTCACTGTAACCCTGTTATCTAAGTCACTGTAACCCTGTTATCTAAGTCACTGTAACCCTGTTGTCTAAGTCACTGTAACCCTGTTG
>CAXHJY010001514.1:130000-132500 GCA_964016885.1 Eledone cirrhosa | reverse complement strand
AAAATATAGTTGACATATGTTTGTATATAACAGATAACAAAATATTCCCACCATTGTATAACTTCTGTAAAATATAGTTGACATAATATATATATATATATATATATAACATATATCAAAATATTCCCACCATAGTATAACTTCTGTACAATATAGTTGACATAATATACTTATATATAACAGATAACAAAATATTCCCACCATTGTATAACTTCTGTAAAATATAGTTGATATGCTGAGGTATCAGAAGATTTCTAAACTAACATCTATTGCTTGAGCCTCTTTCCCAAGAATTTCTTCAGCATTAGTACTAAAGTAAATTTACTGTATGCTTCACTAATCCTAAATTGAATGTTTCATTCTCTCCAGGGAAACAACCTCTAAGATTCACTGAGTCAGTAGACATTCTGAAATTTTGGTTACTAGAAAACCCCAATGACAGAATCAAACAAACGGTTTGGACACAATAAATTACTTTGGCCTTATTTAATCAGATCCTGTTTATTGATAGCACTAAACAATGATTGTATATTCCAGTGAGGGATCCTGATTGTATATTCAAACAAATAGACCACACACTGTAAATTATCACTTGTTAAGATCATCAATTTGCCATTTATTATGTTTAACCCTTTCATTATCATATTTCTAAGATACAATGCTGCCCATGACTTTCAATTAATCTTGAAAATAATCAAGAATTTTGAGTTTATTTAGTAATATAACTAAATCTAGACCGGAACGTTTTGCTAGCATGGAAAATGGACATTAAATGGTGGTGGTGGTGATGATGGTGGTGATGGCAATGATGATGGTGACAATGATGGAAGTGGTGATGATGGTGATGACAACGATGATGATGATGATGATGATGTATCACCATGACAATTATTTGACTTATCCTCCATTCTTCCAATTCCATTTCAAATTATTCCTCATAAATGTTTAACAACTTATTTCTACATACAATGTACTACCCACCAGTAAAAGGTGACACTAAATGTGGTGACAAACTGCAAGTTACAGTGTTTACTATAGAATGTACTACCCACCAGTAAAAGGTGACACTAAATGTGGTGACAAACTGCAAGTTACAGTGTTTACTATAGAATGTACTACCCACCAGTAAAAGGTGACACTAAATGTGGTGACAAACTGCAAGTTACAGTGTTTACTATAGAATGTACTACCCACCAGTAAAAGGTGACACTAAATGTGGTGACAAACTGCAAGTTACAGTGTTTACTATAGAATGTACTACCCACCAGTAAAAGGTGACACTAAATGTGGTGACAAACTGCAAGTTACAGTGTTTACTATAGAATGTACTACCCACCAGTAAAAGGTGACACTAAATGTGGTGACAAACTGCAAGTTACAGTGTTTCAGAACTGAAATTAAACAGAGACAATACAGGATTAGAGAGGACCCTCATGTTTGGCATGTAACATCTCTAGCGCTAATGTCACAATAGAATAGACTTAGTAATACACTTAGTACACCCCGTAGTGTTGTTACCATGATGAAATGCACCTTGTCCACTCTGTAAAGTGGGAGAGTTGTATTGCAACAATTGTACCTGCACTGGTGTCATGGAAAAATACACCCAGTACACCCTGTAAGATAGTTGGCATTAGGAAGAGCATCCAGCTATAAAATCCACATCAAATATAGAACATAAAGGGGAAAATTGGTCACCTGAACCCTTCAGGTCTTTGACCATGGGAACATGTCAAACCCATGCCAGCATGAAAAGGGGATTTAAGTTATTGATGATGATAATAATGTAAGCATAGGTTGGTTGGTTTTTCAAATTTGGTTAGTTACACGGTACTATGTGCACAGCTCTGATACTAATGACATGTGGTTAGAATGTCTCAGGAAAGAATCTCTGGACAGATTTTACAAGCAGAACCAACTGGCAAGAGATCCAAGGTGACCTATGCCTTGAGAATAAAATTTGGTTTGATAAAAATTGAGCAGAAGACTTTTATGTGTGTATATGTCCTGCACCTGAGCCTTATACAACTGCTGATGTCATTCTTATACTTGTCTGTTCCCTTGGTTCCATGCTTCATATATTCCTGTACATATTCACATCATATTCACATCACCAATGTGATTCCAATGATTTTCTTACAACTGTTTTATTTTTTGCATTTGTGTTGTGTTGTCACTGCTTCACAACCAGTGCTGTTTATGCATGTAACTTAGCAGTCAAACATATAGAGATTGTTAAAATAAGTACAAGATTAAAAAATAAGTACAGGAGTCCATCTGGTCAGCTAAATCCTTCAAGGCAATGCTCCAGCATGGAGAGCTAGGGCTTCACTGTTGACATAAACTAAGGAATAACTTAAGATAAAGCAAGGAAATTATATGGTATAAATTCCAGCAATATATATTTTTCTTATCTCCTGACCATAAAAAGCTGTTTTATAATTCTAGTTCAAACAACTCTTGTATTCTAATTAGGTTGTGTTACAAATTTTCAATAATT
>CAXHJY010001514.1:90000-125000 GCA_964016885.1 Eledone cirrhosa | reverse complement strand
GCTTGTGAGGACAGTGCAAACTTTGTACAGAGGTACTCTCAGTAAAGTCAGGGTAGGAATGGAGTTTAGTGAGGAATTCCAGATACAAGTAGGAGTACATCAGGGCTCGGTCCTCAGCCCGCTCCTGTTCATTATAGTCCTCCAAGCCATAACAGAGGAGTTTAAGACTGGCTGTCCATGGGAACTTCTCTATGCTGACGATCTGGTTCTTATAGCAGAATCGGTAGAGGAGCTAGAGAATAAATTCTGGCTATGGAAACAGCAGTTGGAAGCAAGAGGACTGAGAGTGAATCTAGCTAAGACAAAAGTGTTGATGAGTAGAAAAGAGGACAAAACCCTGATTCCATCAGGGAAATGGCAATGTTCGATATGCAGAAAAGGAACTGGCATAAATTCTATAAAATGCACACAATGCAGATCCTGGGTACACAAGAGATGTAGCGGGATAGCAGGCAAACTAACAGGTAGGGAGAAATATGTATGCAGTAGATGTACAGGGAAATTAGATAGTAGAAGTTGCACTGATAGACACATTTTTCAAATGCAAGAGGGCGCTATAGAAGTGGTGGATAGCTTCCGGTACCTAGGAGATCAGATTAGCATGGGAGGAGGGTGTTCCGAGGCCATAGTATCTAGAATAAGGACGGGTTGGAAGAAGTTTAGGGAGCTGCTTCCTCTGTTGACGAAGAAGGGTTTCTCCCTGCGTACGAAAGGCCGGTTGTATGATGCCTGTGTGAGGAGCGCGATGCTGCATGCTAGTGAGACATGGGCAGCAACTGCAGAGGATATGCGACGGCTGGAGAGAAATGAGGCAAGCATGCTCCGTTGGATGTGCAGTGTAAATGTGCGTGAACGACCCAGCATAAATGTGTTGAGAGAGAAACTGTGTCTGAGAGGGATAGAATGTAGTGTACGGGAGAGGAGACTGAGGTGGTATGGACATGTGATGCGCATGGAGGATGACCGATGGGTGAAGAAGTGCCAGGAAATGCCAGGTGAAGGAAGACGTGGTAGAGGTAGACCACGAAAAACATGGGCGGAGGTGGTGAGAACAGACCTCAGATCATTGAAGCTCACGGTGGAGATGACGAGGGACCGTGACGAGTGGAGAGATGCTGTGCTGAATAAGACCCGTCCCACCCTTGCAAGCAGGGAAAAGCGGACGTAAAATGATGATGATGGTGATGATGATAATATATATATATATATATATATATATATATATCATCATCATCATCATCATCATTTTTACGTCCCCTTTTCCCTGCTTGCAAGGGTGGGACGGGAACTGATTCTGGCTTGATTTCTACAGCTGGATGCCCTTCCTAACACCAACCTCATTTACAGTGAGTGCTGGGTGCTTTTTTGCCGTGGCACCTCCACGACCACTTTGCAGTGGAATGATAGGGACCCCAGTCCCTATCATCTCATTTCTACAGCTGAGTAAACTGGAGCAATGTGAAATAAAGTGTCTTGCTCAAGGAAACAACACATCACCCGGTCTGAGAATTGAACTCACAACCTTTCGATTGCAAGGCCAATGCTCTAACCACTAAGCCATGTGCCCCCATATGTATATATGTATATATATATATACATATATACATATATACATATATATATATATATATATATGTGTATATATATATATATATAATAAATTAACAATTGATAACCAGTAAAGTTATACAACAATATTACATTATTTTACTCTAGAGAAATACTTTAATTTTTATAAACAGACACAAATGAAATCTGCCACAACATAGAAAGGAATACATTTTAAACTGTTAATTTCATTCTATCTCTCACCCACTCTCTCTCACCCCCCACTCTCTCTCTCTCTCTCTATATATATATATATATATATATATATATATATGCATGCATCCAGCCCTGAGTGTCATAGTAATAACACTTTAAGGCCCGACGTCAATGTAAACTATAGACAAGTTAACTTAAACATAAATACGACGTCAAACGTAATTTTGATGAATGTTTCTAATAGTAATCTAAATTAGGAAACATTAGCACCTCCTTTCGCTAATTCCACCACTACAATTCCTATTATAAATAATCCTGGGCCACTTGCAAATAACTCTGTTAATAACATTAATCGTAAATGCAACTGCCCTAATAGAACTAAATGCCCTCTTAATAATCACTGTCTCGATAAAAATCTAGTATACGAATGTAAGGTGATAACTAGTACCAATTCTTATACCTACATTGGATCTACTTCTACTGCCTTGCAATGTGGAACACCGCACGCCTCTGATCTTCCCGTCGCAGAACATTGGCAAACCTCCTACTCTCTGTCTCCCTGCGTGCTAAGTACACCTGACGTCTAGCTTCTCTCTTAGTGGCTGTATATTCTTCCCTACTCCCACCCTTTTTCCAAGCCTTCCATGCTAGTCTTTTGTCTCTAATAGCCTTATCTACTGTGCTGTTCCACCACCAGGTCACTTTCTGTCTGGTTGGAGCTCTGCTCCAGCCACAGGTTTCATCAGTAGCCTGCAGCAAGTTGTCACGTAAGAAATTCCAGTTATTATCTATGTCATACGTCTCTAAATCGTCTTCTTTTTCGTCATATACATCTTGAAGGGCTTTCCTAAATTTGTATTTTAGTGAAAGGTCTTTTAGCTTCCAGACCTTTCTTCTCCACACCTTCCTATATGTCTCATTCCATCTCTTGCTTACTGAGATATCACTAACAACTAACCTATGCTGTGGGGTACATTATTCCCCAGGGTATGCCTTGGTATTAGACACTATCTGCCTGTCGCGCTGCCTAACTAGTAAGAAGTCAATCTGGCTTATGTGCTCACCAAATTTGTAGGTTATTAGGTGATTGGCAGGTTTCTGGAAGTTTGTGTTGCAAATAGTCAATGTACCTGCATCACAAAATTCAAGAAGTCTCACTCCTTCTTCATTTCTTGAACCGTAACCGTGCCTACCATGTACCCCAGTGTAACCATCCTGGAGCTGTCCAACATGACCATTGAAGTCCCCTGCTAGCATAACGATGTCTCCGTCTTCTGTCATTGCGGCTGTTTGTAAAAGTTGCTCGTAAAAGCAGTCTTTCTCTTCTTTGCCTAGGCCTGCTTGGGGAATAGGCAGAGATGATTGTCAGTAGTCTCCTGCCTACAACTAATCTAAGCTTAATTATTCGATTACTAACTCGAACTACCTCTATTGTCTTATTGATCCATCTCTCAGCCAAGAAAATGCCTACTCCCCCTAGCCCATCATCCTTACCTACCCAGAATAGCTTATAGCTAAGATGTTTGCCTACGACTAGTCTCGCTGAGGCCCCTCTCCATCTCACCTCTTGCACGCAGCACACATCCACCTGCCTTCTCTCCAGCATCTCCGCTATTTCAGCAGATCTATCTCTGAGAGTGCCAACATTAAGTGTTGCAACTCTGAGATGCGACATCTTCATATTTTGTTGTTGTTCCTATTCGTTGCTGTGCTGATAAGCGTTTTGGCATTGATATACTGGTTGGATGCCCTTCCTAACACCAGCACCACTTTACAGCATGGACTGGGTGCTTTTATTTGTGCCACCAGCACTAGAGAGGATGTCTTACTAGACTCAAGGGCCCTCTCTACCCCTCCATTTTACAGCATGGTCATTAAAAAAAACAAAAAAAACAAAAAAAAAAACTTATTGACACAACGCACACACACACACACCAACATATATGTGTATATATATATATATATATATATATATATATATATATGCATATGTATGTATGTATGTATATACAGACAGATGTGTGTATGTGTGTGTATGTGTATATATATATATATATATATATATATATATATATATATGTACTTATGTATATGAATACACACACACACATACATATGTATATATGTATATATATAGACATACACATATATACATATATATATATATATACACATATATACATATGTATATATATATATATATACACACATACACACACATGTATCAACTAACAACCATTTTCCTTGCTAGCAAAGGCTGGATAGGCTTCTTTCTCCCCCCTCCCGCTATTTCTCTCTCTATATTTATGTGTATATATATATATATATATATATTTATATATATACATATATATATATATATTCACTTTAATAGCATGCTAAATGTTTAGCTGTTAATTGAAGAATATTTATTCAGGAGCTAAAGCCAAGCTAAAATATCTGCTGTCCACAAAACGGCGAAGGAATCATTGTGAGGGCCCCAGCTATTTATTACCCAATAAAACCTCAAGAAATTATAGGGTGTCAGCAGTAATTAAGTTGAGGGCAGATTTCCCACCTTTTCCTTGCAGAAGTCGGGTTAAGAAAACAAAGAAATTAGAAAAAAAAAAATGATATATGTGTGTATGTATGTATGTATGTATGTATGTATGTATGTATATATATATATATATATATATGTGTGTGTGTGTGTGTGTGTGTGTGTGTGTGTGTGTGTGTGTGTGTGTGTGTGTGTGTGTGTGTGTGTGTGTGTGTGTGTGTGTGTGTGTGTGTGTGTGTGTGTGTGTGTGTGTGTGTGTGTGTGTGTGTGTGTGTGTGTGTGTGTGTGTGTGTGTGTGTGTGTGTGTGTGTGTGTGTGTGTGTGTATACGTGTGTGTGTGTGTGTGTGTGTGTGTGTGTGTGTGTGTGTATACGTGTGTGTGTGTGAGTGTGTGTATATATATATATATATATATATATATTGTTTTAACGTTCGCTTTCCCTGCTTATATATATACACATATATGTATGTATGTATATGTAGGCATATATCACACACACATATATGTATATTTGAAAGAAAGAGTAAATGACATAAAGATGAAGCATGATGGGAAGAAAAAAATGTTTTAAAAAATATTTTTTTTGTTTCAAATTTAACATAAAATTTGCTGAAGTTGTTTGATTTGTATTTCTTCTTAAACCTTCTGGACTGTTTACCACACACACACATATACACACACTCATATACACACAACCACACACTCACATACACACAACCACACACTCACATACATATACACATATACACAACACACACATACTACACACACACTACACACACACATATACACACACAACACACACACCACATACACACTACACCTACACACAACACGCACACTACACACAGTCACATACACACAACTACACACAACACACACACACAACACACACACTACACACACATACATACAACCACAACACACACACACAACCACAACACACACACTACACACACACTCACATACATACAACCACAACACACACACTGCACACATACATATACACACACTCACATTCACACTACACACACATATATACACACACTACATATGATGCCAATGGCAAAGGGTGACACAACTTAGCTGCATTCTCACAAATCATTATTTCAGACTGAAAAGATTGGAGTCTCGTGAAATAAAGTGTCCAAGACATTGACAATGTCACATGCCTTGTCTAATCTGGGAATCAAACTCACAACCTCATAATTGTGAGTGCCAACATGTTAACGCCACCCCCATGTCTTTACCAACATGTGACAAGGAATGGTGCTATATAATGAAGAGGAAGGGACTGAGCACCACATGTTAACCCCACCCCCATGTCTTTACCAATATGTGACAAGGAATGGTGCTATATAATGAAGGGGAAGGGACTGAGCACCACATGTTAATGCCACCCCATGTCTTTACCAACATGTGACAAGGAATGGTGCTATATAATGAAGGGGAGGGGACTGAGCACCACATGTTAACCCCACCCCCATGTCTTTACCAACATGTGACAAGGAATGGTGCTATATAATGATGGGGAGGCACGAATGGAAGGAATTATGTAAAATACAAAAATGCTATTAAATGAAAATGCTAATTATTTGATTTTACAAATTATCTTTTACATGTTTATGTCTTAAGTTAAATATTTATGTTCATGGTTGACATTTTCATTTTAGTTTGTCAGTTTTATTCTCCAAGTTTATCACCTTTTTATATGGTGTTAGAATTCTGTAGAATTTCTTAATAAAGAACAAAACCAATTTGTATTATTATTCATGGAGGCACATGGCTTAGTGGTTAGAGCATTGGCCTTGCAATCGAAAGGTTGTGAGTTCAATTCTCAGACCGGGTGGTGTGTTGTTTCCTTGAGCAAGACACTTTATTTCAAATTGCTCCAGTTTACTCAGCTGTAGAAATGAGATGATAGGGACTGAGGTCCTTATCATTCCACTGCAAAGTGGTCGTGTAGGTGCCACGGCAAAAAAGCACCCAGCACTCACTGTAAATGAGGTTGGTGTTAGGAAGGGCATCCAGCTGTAGAAATCAAGCCAGAATCAGTTCCCGTCCCACCCTTGCAAGCAGGGAAAAGCGGACGTAAAATGAAATGATGATGATGATGATTCATGTAAAGATTTTTCTGGGGAAATCTGCATATACAACAATAACAACAATGTTTTAAGGCTATTTTCCCAGATAAATCAGGGGTTGGTCTTGCAGGCCTCCAAGACAAGACCCCCAAAATTGGAGAAACAATGATAAACATAAAAATAAGGTCCAGACACTTCGGGTCTTGTTACCTAATTTTTAATATTTTGTTTATTTACTACTTTAACTAATTATAATTTATAAACTTCATTGAGAGGTCATATACAGGAGTTCAGATTACTGTCTAGCAGAGATAATTTTCCTCTGGGGTTAGGATATGCCTATGAGAAATGCAGCCTTCAGATTCCAAGACTCATAGTAGATTTTCAAGACTTACTTTAGAAAAAAATTAGCATCTTGAACGCCAGGAAATATGGTATGTTCAAAATCATTTGAGTATGATAATAGGCAGAGTATTTTATTAGAAATATGGCAATGAAAAGGTTAAAGAAATTCTTTAATATTTCTGATACCAAACCGCCTGGAACTACCCATAATTTTATGGTACAAAAGCTATTTATTTTAAAGTGTTTATATTTATCTAAAAACCTTCCATTATAATTTTATTTAAGAACCTTTATTAAGTTGTTCCTCACATCAGCTTAATAATGAGAAAGTTTTATTAGTAAAACTCTCTCCTTATTTATTTGAAGACACTGGTAGTGTCTTTCATTATGGTAATGAAAAGGTTAATAAATTCACAGAAGTTTGGAGAATGTTAACACAAACTGCTAACTCAGAAATAATAATAATGAAAGTAGAGAAAGGAAATGTAAATAAATTAAAATTCTTTATTTCAACGAATTTGGAAATGAAGATTAATTAAGCCATTTTAGTTTTTTCATCATTAATCATATTTCTCCAAACATCTCTGGTTAATTAAAGAATAATATATTTCTTGATGCTGTTTTGTTTACCATCTCCCAAATGTAATGTGTGTGTGTATTTGTGTTTATACACACATATATATATACTTGCTAACATATATATATATATATATATATATATATATATATATAAGTTATTCTGGGTTGAATCGGCGGTAACCACAGTAAGTAAGCTCAATACATAGCAGAGTATAAAAGTTTTAATATAGAAGAGCTTCTACAGGACTAGAACTGTTTCATTTGTGAGAAATCTGATGATGATGATACATGCATACATATATAATTATGCATGTGTGTATGTGTGTGTATGTGTATATATGTATGTGTGTATATGTATGTGTGTATGTATGTGTGTATATGTATGTGTGAATGTATCTATTACTATATTTGTATGTAAGTATGGCTGAGTGGTTAAGAACTTTGCTTTACAATCATGATGATGATGATCATCATCATTGTTTTTACATCAGTTTTCCCTGCAACCAAGGATTGGGTGTACAACACCCGTCTGTGTGTGTATATATATATCTATATATATCTATATATCTATATATATATATGTATATATATATATATATATATCTGTATATATATATATAGATATATAGATAGATATATATATGTGTGTGTGTGTGAGAAAGAGAGATAGAGGCAGAGAACTGTTGAAGGTAGCTTCAATTAGATATATTAGAATTAATATCCAAAATCAGGTAAACATATTAGCATTCGTTAACCGTGAGAATGTGCTTGTGGAATTGTGGAATTAATTTAGAATTAATCACAAGTCTTGGCTGCAGAAATGAGATAACCAAAAATTCCCATTTGTCTGAATTACCTGAGAATTCTTAGAATTCAACAGAAAAAAAAAGAATTAAAAAAAAGAAAAATAATTTATCATGTTTTTTATTTGGATTTGTGATAAAAACAAACAAAAAAACTGAGTCCACATAAGAAGACACATAAAGGAACAATATAAGTATGGAGAATATATTTCTTTTACCATAACACCTAAGGGTGTGGTAGGGGTGCCATATTGACATAGGGCATTTCTTGGGTATTGTTAAACCTGGCAGAGCCCAACTCTCCAGGTCTAAATATAGCAGATTTCTTCCAGAGAAAAGATAGAGAGAGAAAGAGAGAATATAAGTGGGAGATATAGAGGAAGGATTGACCCCAGTACTTGACTGGTACTTATTCATCGACCACGAATGGATGATAGGTAAAGTTTACTTCAATGATGAATATTATTGAAAGCTAATATTAGATATTTCTAATGGTGCCATATATCTAATTAGAGCTGATGATGGCCATGTAACAATACATAGACTAACTTTTAACCTTTTTAAAATTATTTAGCAGGAAATATTTAAAATGGGTTTGCTAATTCAAATATCTACAATATCTAGTGGACAGATCATTGTGAAAATATGCTGTAAATTAAAGACTTTAATCCAGTCATAGTGAAGTTTTATACTTTAAGACAGTCCTAGTACAGTTTTATACCTTAAGATAGTCATAGTGTAGTTTTATACTTTAAGACAGTCATAGTGTAGTTTTATACTTTAAGACAGTCATAGTGAAGTTTTATACTTTAAGACAGTCCTAGTACAGTTTTATACCTTAAGATAGTCATAGTGTGGTTTTATACTTTAATCCACAGTCATAGTGTAGTTTTATACTTTAAGACAGTCATAGTGTAGTTTTATACTTTAATCCACAGTCATAGTGTAGTTTTATACTTTAATCCACAGTCATAGTGTAGTTTTATACTTTAATCCACAGTCATAGTGTAGTTTTATACTTTAAGACAGTCATAGTGTAGTTTTATACTTTAAGACAGTCATAGTGTAGTTTTATACTTTAAGAGAGTCATAGTGTAGTTTTATACTTTAAGACAGTCATAGTGTAGTTTTATACTTTAAGACAGTCATAGTGTAGTTTTATACTTTAAGACAGTCATAGTGTAGTTTTATACTTTAAGACAGTCATAGTGTAGTTTTATACTTTAAGACAGTCATAGTGAAGTTTTATACTTTAAGACAGTCATAGTGAAGTTTTATACTTTAAGACAGTCAGTGTAGTTTTATACTTTAAAACAGTCATAGTGTAGTTTTATACTTTAAGACAGTCATAGTGTAGTTTTATATTTTAATCCACAGTCATAGTGAAGTTTTATACTTTAAGACAGTCATAGTGTAGTTTTATACTTTAAGACAGTCATAGTGTAGTTTTATACTTTAATCCACAGTCATAGTGTAGTTTTATACTTTAAGACAGTCATAGTGTAGTTTTATACTTTAAGACAGTCATAGTGTAGTTTTATACTTTAATCCACAGTCATAGTGTAGTTTTATACTTTAAGACAGTCATAGTGTAGTTTTATATTTTAATCCACAGTCATAGTGAAGTTTTATACTTTAAGACAGTCATAGTGAAGTTTTATACTTTAAGACAGTCATAGTACAGTTTTATACTTTAAGACAGTCATAGTGAAGTTTTATACTTTAAGACAGTCATAGTGTAGTTTTATATTTTAATCCACAGTCATAGTGTAGTTTTATACTTTAAGACAGTCATAGTGAAGTTTTATACTTTAAGACAGTCATAGTGAAGTTTTATACTTTAAGACAGTCATAGTGAAGTTTTATACTTTAAGACAGTCATAGTGAAGTTTTATACTTTAAGACAGTCATAGTGAAGTTTTATACTTTAAGACAGTCATAGTGTAGTTTTATATTTTAATCCACAGTCATAGTGTAGTTTTATACTTTAAGACAGTCATAGTGAAGTTTTATACTTTAAGACAGTCATAGTGAAGTTTTATACTTTAAGACAGTCATAGTACAGTTTTATACTTTAAGACAGTCATAGTGTAGTTTTATACTTTAATCCACAGTCATAGTGTAGTTTTATACTTTAAGACAGTCATAGTGAAGTTTTATACTTTAAGACAGTCATAGTGTAGTTTTATACTTTTTAAGAATGTGTTGCTAATGTGATTTCATATGGTTTGTTAATTCAAATGTCGAAATGAAGGGTTAAATTATTCGTTGTATCAAATTTATATAATTTTACAAGAAAAATACTTACTTCCAAATTAGATGTTTTTTTTAAAAATTATTTTACTGATTTTAATCATTAGACAGTGGCCATGCTGGGTCACTGCCATGAAGAGGTTTTGTTGATCTTTAACTTGGAATATCTCTCAATATTTTATTAAATCTTTCCAAAATTAATTGAAACATAATGATGTTTTTTTTTATTGTTTTACTTATTTCAGTCATTAGACTGTGGCCATGCTGGGACAGCACATTGAAGAGATTTAGTCAATCTTTAACTTGGAATATGCCCCAATATTTTCCAGTAGTTTTATATAAATACTAAAGTGATTCATTTAAAAAATATGTAATTTTTGACTTCTTTATTAAGAAGACTCTCATCTAATAATCTTACTGAAAAATGATAGTCAAGTGAAATAGTTTAGGTTATTCAGTTAAGATGAGAGAGTTTCAAACTTGTGTGTGAAATATTTGTTTGAAAGCTAACATACAGTTGGAGACAGTCATATCTCAAACAAAACAAATCCTCACAGTCAATTTCTTACAATTTTCTATTTTCTTTACTTTTAACAATCCTATATCTTAGAGAATCAGTGGGGAGTATGTTGACACATTTTTATCCTAGTCAGGTGTGCAAACAATCTGGAATTCTGTACATAATTCATCTGACCTCCGCTTTCTACTTCTTCCTGATTGTGTACAGATGTAAAAGCTGCTGTAGTTCTGGCATGGCTTAACGATTATTACAAAATACAGCAAGATTAACAGCTATAAGAAAGTAATTATAGATTGCTAAATGTCGCTAGAATATGTGCCGACTTCTAAATAAAATAAAGTTAGAAAACTTGAATTTCCTTGTGGCTAGATGTTGTAGATTTGGTATGTATGTATGTATGTATGTATGTATGTATGTATGTATGTATGTATGTATGTATGTATGTATGTATGTTACTCTTTCTCTTAATTTCGAGTATATTTTTTTTGACCGGCCACCTTCCTGGTGGCAAGGTTGTAAAAGAAAAGAAATTGTCATCCCTTGAATCGCAAGAATGTTTTGCAAATTTTGAAGGTACCAGCTATCGCAGCCATTTGTAGACTATGAATTAGGGAGCTGCGCTCTTTGTTCGCAAATCTATGTATGTATGTATCAGAGTTTGTACTAGAGTTTTCAAGTCGCTGGCTGGACTAAAAAGTCACACTCGTTCAGCGCATCGGTAGGGGTTCTCCTACATGGATATAAAGTAGTGGTCGTACTCGAAAACGAGTTGGCAGCCACCATGTATGTATGTATGTGTGTGTGTGTGTATGTATGTATGTATGTGTGTATGTGTGTGTATGTATGTGTATGTATGTATGTATGTGTATGTGTGTGTATGTATGTATGTGTGTGTGTATGTATGAGCTCATATATATATATATATATGTATGTTTGTATGTATGAGCTCATGTATATGTATGTGTGTGTATGTATTTGTAACTCCTGGTGGAGTGGCAGGGGTGCTACTGTGATATTATAATGTAGACTATCCTTTTCTCTAGGTGAGAGAGAGAGAGAGGGGGAGAGAGAGAGAGAATTAATCTCAGTATTAGACTCGACTAGTAATTCTTTTATCAACCTTGAAAGGATGAAAGACAAAGTTGACATTGGTTAGTTTTGAACTGAAAGTGTAGAGAGAGGGAAAGTTACTGCAAATCCTTCCATCTGATCTTCTCAGAACTAATGAAGATTTTGACAAACTTTAAATCATTTTAGTTTGAAAGATAATTTAATATAGTAGTGAGTATATATTAACCCTTTAGTTACCAAAACTGGCTCTGGTTCTATGAAATAAAATCACTCATTTTAGCCCTTTAGTTACCGACCAAAATTGGCATCACCCTGTCTGAGAATCAAACGCAAGCCCAATACTCTAACCACTAAACCCTCGCTTTCATTATAAATGTACCCCTTTCCACCTACCTCTCTCTCTCATACATAGACACACAGGCACATGCATATATACACATTCACACACACATATATATATACACATGTACACATACACATGTATATATACCTGTGTATATACACATGTATATACATGTGTATATACACATGTATATATACATGTATATATACACATGTATATATACACGTGTATATATACATGTATATATACATGTCTATATATACACATGTATATATACACACATGTATATATACATGTATATATATACATGTGTATATAGACATGTATATATACATATGTATATATATACATGTATATATACACATGTATATATACACATGTATATATACATGTGTATATATACACATGTACATGGTTAATATCCATGTGAAAAGTTTAATATTTCAATCAAAATCTCTTTTTCTTTTATACATCTATTATTATTATTATCTTTTGGCAGTAGATTGGCAATAATTGGTAGAGCATCGGACACCATGCTTTGTGGCATATAGTTACGTCCCTTTACATTCTGAGTTCAAATCCTACCAAGGTTTTCCTTTCATTCTGACGTAACTCTATGTCACAAAGTCTGGTGCTCTACTGATTCTGCTAATCCCTCTTTACAATAATGGTTTCTGATTTAGGCACAAGGCCAGTAATTGGGGGGGGGGGGGGGTCGATTACATTGACCCCAGTACATTACTGGTGCTTTATTTTTATCAACCCCTTAAGGATGGAAGGCAAAGCTAACCTGGGTGGGATTTGAACCCCAAACGTAAAGGGCTGTAACTCTATACCACAAAGCAGGGTGTCTGACATTCTACCACTTCCCCACCCTCATAATAACAACATTATGTATGCAGAGAAAATGATAGAGATGATATTTTTTAAGTATTTCTAAAAAATGTTTTCCTAAAATTGAATGTCATTTTATCCTTATTTGTTGTTTCTTCCAGAAATGTTACAATTCAATCTCTCCCCCCCTCTCTCCTATCTCCCCTTCCTCCTCCCCCTAGTTTGGGTTCCTTTTTTTCTATCATTAGATGCCCCCCCCCCCCTCTCTCTGGTGCTGCCTGAGACTAGTGGAAACACACACACATGTACACATATCCACACACATGTACACACAGGTGCACACACATGTACACACACACACATACAAGTGCATGTGCAAGCACACACACACGTATGCCCAATTACATTGTTATATGTGTTGTTAACCCTTCGTAGCTAAAAACCTGCTGAGATTCCAACAGGAAGGAAAATAAAGATAATTTCAAGAGATTCAGGTAGAAATAGAAATAATGTTGTTACTGACATTTCTAGGAATAAATATCTCCATCTTAATACATATTGAATAGAAATATATATTGGATATAAATAGAGATATGTATTGGATATATATTGAATATATAATATATATTGAGTATATAATATATATTGAGTATATATTGAATATAAATAGAGATATGTATTGGATATATATTGGATATATAATATATATTGAGTATATAATATATAATGAGTATATATTGAATATAAATAGAGATATGTATTGAATATATATTGAATATATAATATATATTGAGTATATATTGAGTATATAACATATATTGAGTATATATTGAGTATATATTATATATTGAGTATATATTTCAATATATATTGAAATAATTATCTGAATCTTAATACACATTGAAAAATAAATGTTCTTGTAGAAATCAGTTCTTCTGTTGTCTTAACATTTATAATATACACATGTTAAATGATGATGATAGTGGTGGTGGTGGTGATGATGGTGGTGATGGTAGTGGTGGTGGTGGTGATGGTGATGGTGTTGGTGGTGATGATGATGATGGTATTTTCCCATTTTAAGTTACATCAAGTTAAAATCCTGCTTAGGTCAGCTTTGCTTTTCATATTTAAAGGGTTGATAAAATAAATACCAGTGAAGAAATGGGGTTCATTTAATTGATTTTCTCCCGCACCCAACCACCCAAATTGGTAGTTTTGTGCCTAAAGTAGAAATCCTTATATAAAACAGATTTTTCATTATAATAATATTTTTACACAGGCATTGATGACTAGTCTACAAATTCCCTTTATAATCATGAGGTTCCACTTAGTCACATCATACTGAATCTCCCTGAGAATTATGCTAAAGATACACATGTCTGTGGAATACTCAGTCACTTACACTATAATATATATAAAATGTCTGCACTTTCCATTTACCAAATTCCGCCCCCCACCCCCCCTCCAGGAATTGGTGAACCTGTGACTCTAATACTGTAATAATCGTCTAAAGGGCCACACAGTGAGAGTGAACCTAAAACCCTTTAGTTACACCAAAGGCTCCTTAACAACACAACCATTCCAGTCTGAACTTTTCATTAAATTCCATGCATAAATGAATTTTATTTTACAGAATAATTTACCTGAGGCAGAGTTAGAAGAACAGGAATAAAAATCTTAAAAACAGAAAAAAATAGACCCCCCCCCCCAAATAAAAACAAACAAACAAAAAACAAAGTAAAAATTAAATAAATAAAATAAAATAAGATGAAAGGAATAAGTTTTGGGCAATATCTAAGAGTTTTGATCCAAGTGTTTGGGGAGTAAGGTAAAATATATCTAATATAGATTGTTAGAACAAGTGAACATGGTTGCAGGCAGAAGATAGCAGCTAGCAGCTATCTTCTGCTATTCTCATTATAATCAATATATAGTTTTTTATTATCATCTAATCAGTAGTCTTGTCTTAACTAATTTTGGGAAGAAAACAAACAAACAATAATTTTGAGATATACTTTCATAAAATATATACAAGACAAAAAAAGATTTCAAAGTAACAATGAGATATGTATATATGTATATGTGTATATATATGTATGTGTATATATATGTATGTGTATATATGTGTGTGTGTCTACATGTTTCTGTATGTATGGATATATATTTATGTATATGTAGAAAATATCCATAAGTGTGGAAAAGGAAAAAGGAAAACAGTGCTCAATAGGGAAGAGAGCTGAAATATTATATGTATTTATATAAATAATAATGAATATGTGTGTGTGCAAAAGGCAAATAGAAATAAGAAAGCAAACGACACAGTACAATAAAAAAATATATTAGTTTTACGCTTGATATAGTAGGAAAAGAGTCTTAACGTTTCAGACACTAGTCCTTCATCAGAAGATAGAATGAGAAATTAAAGAAGAAATAGAAAGATTGAAGAGAGTGGGCCATGGCAGAAACAATATGTCTATCAATTTGTTAATATATTACATGTATAAGAAAGGTAAATCTAATAATACATTAGTTAACATATACATGTATGGTGTAGTTCCATAACTTCTGAGGAAGCCGTAGTGGTGTCATATTGACTGACATACAGTGTTTCTAGGGCATTTTAAAACCTGGCGGAACCCACCACCTTTCTAGGTCTGAATACAGCAGATTTCTTCTTCTTCTGAGAGAGAGAGAGAGAGAGAGAGAGAGAGAGAGAGAGAGAGAGAGAGAGAGAGAGAGAGAGAGAGAGAGAGAGAGAGAGAGAGAGAGAGAGAGAGAGAGAGAGAATTGACCCAGTACTAGACTGGTACTTTTTTTATCAATCTGAAATGGACGAAAGGCAAAGCTGATGTCAGTGGGATTTGAACTCAGAGAGCAGAAATTTGAAACAAATACCGCAAGGTATTCTATCTGATGTTCTAAAAACTCTGTCAATTTACCACATATATAACAAAGCTAATAACATTTTTGTTAGTATATATATATATATATATACAACAATGCTAATATATTTTTGTTAATATATATACATAGATGTATATCAAAGCTAATAATATATTTTTTATTGATATATATATATATACACAACAAAGTTAATAACATATTTGCTAATAGAAAGAGTATTTGGTTTGAGAGAGAATACTTTCGTTTTTATTCTTTCTCCTGAGAATGACTCGGATTAAGCCTGTTTCTTGTTAATGCAAACATGTAAATAATTTAATGTATTATTTTAGTTTTATCTCTCATCTTGTGAGTCACAAGTTTGATAGATGTCTTCAAGGAAGACATCCATTATTCATGAATTATTTTTCAATTTAAAATTTTATATTCTTTTCTAAAATGTTAAAGTTATTTAATCTAATATCTATTCTACACTCCATCGTTTTATCACTCCTACAGCATTTTAAAAAAATGTTCTTCTTGATAAGTTAAGAATTGTGTGAAATTGAACGAATGGTACTTATATATATATATATAAGATTGGTGCAGTAGCATCATTGTCAACTGCTACAAAGCTAAAGGTGATGCATTAGATAGAGGAAACTATAGAGGTATAAAGCTGATAGAGCAGGTCATGAAGGTAACAGAAAGAGTTATAGCACAGTTAATTAGGGACCGGGTGAAACTAGATGAGATGCAATTTGGGTTTGTACCAGGAAGAGGCACCACTGATGCCCTCTTCCTTGTGAGGCAGTTACAGGAAAAGTACCTAGCTAAAAGTAAGCCACTCTACTTGGCATTCGTCAATCTCGAGAAAGCCTTTGACAGAGTTCCACGTGCTATAATCTGGTGGGCTCTTAGAAAATTAGGAGTAGATGAATGGCTTGTGATAGCTGTAAAAGCCATGTATAGGGGAGCAGTCAGCAAAGTTAGGATTAGCAATAAGTATAGCGGGGAATTTAGCGTACAGGTTGGTGTCCACCAGGGCTCTGTTCTTAGCCCTCTCCTGTTCATCATTGTCCTACAGGCAATAATGGAGGAGTTTAAGACCGGATGCCCATGGGAACTCCTGTATGCAGATGACCTCGCACTTATAGCTGAATCTATGGTAGAACTAGAGAAGAAATTCCAAACTTGGAAGCAGGAACTAGAAAGAAAGGGTCTCAAAGTCAACCTGACAAAGACTAAGGTCCTTGTAAGTAGACTAGAAAACAGAACCCAGATCCCCTCAGGGAAATGGCCTTGCTCAGTATGTAGGAAAGGTGTAGGTAGGAACTCCATTCTCTGCCCCAAATGCAAACAATGGGTACACAAGAGATGTAGCGGGATCTCAGGAAGCTTAATTAAGAATGTAGGCTTCACATGTAGCAGCTGTGCAAATTCGCGTATAATATACGCGAACGGCAAAGCATAAATGAATTGAGAGAGAGACTGAGCATAAGAGGAATCAAATGCTGTGTGCAGGAGAGGCAGTTGCATTGGTATGGACATGTGATGCGTATGAAGGATGGCAGCTGCATAAAAAGGTGCAGTGGGGAAACAGTGGAGTGGGGAAACCCAAGAAGACCTGGGATGAGGTGATAAAAGCCGACCTTACCCAATTACACCTCTCAAAGGTGATGACCTCTGGCGTCACGCAGTAATACAGAGTACCCAACCTCCCATGGTTACAAGCTGAAGCATATAGACAATATGCCCCCACAACCTCCCACTGCAAAGTGGTCGTGGAGATGCCATGGCAAAAAAACACCCAGCCCACACTGTAAAGTGGCCGTGGAGGCGCTACGGAAAAAAGCACCCAGCACTCACTGTAAATGAGGTTGGTGTTAGGAAGGGCATCCAGCTGTAGAAATCAACCCAAAATCAGTTCCTGTACGAGCAAGGCATGGTCAGCCGACCAGACACTGCCCACAACAGGACAACCCGTCTAACCCATGCTAGCATGGGAGAACGGACGTAAAACGGTGATGATGATGATGTATATATAACTTATATATGTATATATAACATATATATATATATATATATATATACAAATACATATATATATCATCATCATCATCGTTTAACGTCTATCTTCCATGCTAGCATGGGTTTATACATATATATGTACACACACACATTATATATACATATATATATATATATATATTTACACACAAATATATATATATATATATTTACACACAAATATATATATATATATATTTACACACAAATATATATCTATATATATATATTTACACACAAATATATATATATATATATTTACACACAAATATATATATATATATTTACACTCAAATATATATATATATATAAATATATATTTACACTCAAATATATATATATATATTGAAAAATAACATGGTCAAATACGATGTTAGCTTAACCAGATCATCGGAGATAACTGTTGTTGTTATCTCCGATGATCTGGTTAAGCTAACAACATATTTAAAATTGAGTGGCACTGCTTCAAGTGTTCAGCAATTTTTAGACAACTTAATCAGTGAAACAATTGTCAGACTGTAAATAAATCCCTTTTTTGTACTGTTGACCATGTTATTCTTCACTTTTTCAATATTATTACTCCAAGATAAACTTACATAGGAATACAAGAGAACTCATAAACTCGCCACCTACATATACTTCTTGTTGAGTCAAACAACGCTGTACGCTAAAACTATCCACAATATGGAGTATTCACAACCTCTTACTGGATTACCTATAACGATATTTTGTTATCCCTTATATATATATATATATATATATATTTATATATATATACACACACACATATATATATATATATACAAAGTGTTAAAACGATCAAATTTTAGTTTAGAACATTTATTAGCTAACAATTGTTTCTTCCAGAGGGAAGTCTGGAATCATCGGAGCATACATATATACATATATATATATATATATATATATATATATATAAACACACATACATATATATATATATATAAACACACATACATATATACATATATACACACATATATATATACATATGCATATATATACATATACATACATATATACATATATATATATATATACATATGCATATATATACATATACATACATATGCATATATATATACATATACATACATATGCATATATATATACATACATACATATATACATATACATAGATACATACATATACATACATATACATACATATATATATATAAATACATATATATATATACATATATATATATATATATATATATATATATATATATATATATATATATATACACATATATATACATATATATATATATATATATATATATATATATATATACATATATATACAGGGTGCGAACGATATTTGTTTGCAAGATTACTGTCTAGGACAAAATAACACAGTAGTTTTATTTTTTAAGATTTATTTATCAAACTTGGGTCAGTTTGTCTTCATGACTTCTTTCGATCTCACTCGAATGTCCTGATGATTTCATACACATGAAACAGTTCTAGTCCTCTAGAAGTCGTTTCTATATATAATAAAGATGCCTAGACTCTAGCAATGTAGTTTCATATGGTACAGGTGGTTAAAAGTTTAGAAAATATCCTTACATAAAATTATATCAAATTTTAAATTCAAATATAAACATTTGAGCTGCTATTTCTCCAAATTTTTATGAGCAAAACCTACCGGCAGGAAACCCAGGGGTAGACCCTGAGCAAGATGGTTGGATAACATCCATGAGCTTGGCTGGTCTTGCTTGGAGATCCAGCCGGATGAGTTGGAGATGCTTGCTTCTGACAGAACCTGCTGGAAGGAGTGTTTCAGGAGACTGACCCCAACAACCTTCTCAGGAATATGAGGGCGAAAATGAAGATGATGATGAAGCTATCGAAAACTATCAAAACCAATGACACCTGCCCTAAGTATCTGGTCGATACTTGGTAGTCATTGCACATAAAGTGAAATCAAAGGAAAAGATAATAATAAGAGAGATAAGAGTGAACAACATGAATCCCAATGAACAAAATAGAACTATTTGGAATATTTTTTGTGAAATTTCCATTGGATTCCTATGAATATTTATAGTCTCCAGGAATCTCAGTTTTATATCAGAAACAAATACTTTAGTAGAGAGAGAGAGAGAGGAGTATAAAGGACACAAAGAACAAATAAAATAGACTAATGCTAAAAATAGTGACTTTATTGGTAGAGTATATTAATTTATTTTGGAGAGAATTTCATTTCAGGTTTGTGTGTGTTGTGTTTTCATGGATAATAGGGGTAGTTTTCATGGATAATAGGGGTAGTTTTCATGGATAATAGGGGTAGTTTTCATGGATAATAGGGATAGTTTTCATGGATAATAGGGGTAGTTTTCATGGATAATAGGGGTAGTTTTCATGGATAATAGGGGTAGTTTTCATGGATAATAGGGGTAGTTTTCATGGATAATAGGGATAGTTTTCATGGATAATAGGGGTAGTTTTCATGGATAATAGGGGTAGTTTTCATGGATTATAGGGGTAGTTTTCATGGATTATAGGGGTAGTTTTCATGGATAATAGGGGTAGTTTTCATGGATAATAGGGATAGTTTTCATGGATAATAGGGGTAGTTTTCATGGATAATAGGGGTAGTTTTCATGGATAATAGGGGTAGTTTTCATGGATAATAGGGGTAGTTTTCATGGATAATAGGGATAGTTTTCATTTAAAAAATATAATTTTTTTTTATTTTTATTAGTTTATTCTTTGAGAGATTTCAAACTTTCAATTTGATGAAAAAAAAAGAAACTGATTTATTTTCATGAATATTTCTTTGTTGAGACAAGATACAACCGTTTTGTAAAGGGAAGATGCTTTAATAATTTCTATTAACAGCCTGCCTTGAATTCAATGAAATAAAAATAAGCTCTTGTTTTAAAATGGTTTTCTTCCTCTTTGCTCACTTATTCCTGGGAAGATTCATGGCTCAGAGTCCTCAGTCACTCCTTCCAGTAGGTCCTGTCAGAAGTAACTGTATCTAATTGATCTAGTTGGATCCCCAATCGACACCAGCCAGGCTCATGGATGTTATCCAACCATCTTGCTCAGGGTCTACCCTTGGGTCTCCTGCTGGTTGGTTTTTGTACGTAAAATCTGTCCAGCGATACTCTCCTGAGACATTTTAACCACTTGTCTTTAAAATTAGAGCTGTGATCACTCAAATCTGTCTAGTGATTCTCTCCCGAGACATGTCTATAGTATTGGGGCTGTTACTCTTATTATTATTGCTATTATAATATTATGGTGAGGGGTTTGAAATTTACTGGCCATATAGCAAGGTAATAACAACACAACAAATTGTTAACATTTTTAATGTGTTAATGTGTGCATGTATGTATATATATATATCTGTATGTGTATGTATATGTATCTGCACCCTTGCAAGCAGGGAAAAAGCGGACGTAAAAATGAAATGATGATGATGATGATATGTGTGTATGTGCATGTATGTACACATGTGAGAAAAGAGAGAAGGGGAGAGAGAGGGGAGAGAGAGAGGGGGGAGAGAGAGGGGAGAGAGAGAGAGGGGGGGAGAGAGGGGAGAGAGAGGGGTGAGAGAGAGAGAGGGGAGAGAGAGAGGAGAGAGGAGAGAGAGGGGAGAGAGAGAGGAGAGGGGAGAGAGAGGGGAGAGAGAGGGGAGAGAGAGGGGAGAGGGGAGAGAGAGAGGAGAGGGGAGAGAGTGTGTGTGAGAGAAATCATTAGTATGCAACATATTCTGTCATTACAATTATTTATATATATTAATATATATATCATCATCATCATCATCATCGTTTAACGTCCATCTTCCACACTTGCATGGGTTTGGACGGGAGTTTTCCCACTTGAGGCAAGATTGGTTGTCCTGCTCGTATAGGACTGTCTGGCGGGTATTCTACAGCTGGATGCCCTTCCTAACACCAACCACATTTACAGTGTGGACTGGAAGGTTTTTACCGTGTTACCTACATGGCCACATTACAGTGTGGACTGTGTGTTTTTTTGTCGTGACACCTACACGACCTCATTTGTTTCGGACTGGATGTTGTGGTACCAACATAACTTCACATTTAAGGGGGTGGTGTGGATGGGATGGGGGTAGTGGGACGAGGGTATATTTTGTTAGAGGTGCCTACTGACTGTAGGTTTCGCTTTGTACTTAGGCAAGGCGGGTCTTCTGAATGACTGTGTAGCGCCAAAGATCTCGGTCCAGTGACATTGTCTTCGAGAGGTGTAAGTGTGTGAGGTCGGAGTTTAGCAAGTTGTCCCAGGTTTTTCTGGGTCTGCCTACTCTGTGGCTACCGTCTATTTTTATCGCCCTGCACTTTTTTATACAGCTGTCGTCTTTCATGCGCATCACGTGACCGTACCAACGTAGTCTTCTCTCGAGTAAACAACATCTGATCCCTTTTATTCCTAATTTCTCCCTTAGTTCCTTTATGCTTTGCCGTTCACGTATATTACTATTACACATCCAGCGGAGCATGGAAGCTTCGTTTCTCTCCAGTCCGCGTATATCCTGTGCACACAATGCCCAGGTCTCACTGCCATGTAACATTGTTGTTCGTATGCAGGCATCATACAGCCTGCCTTTCATTTTTAGAGAGAACCCTTTAGCGGCCAATAGTGGTATAAGCTCTCTGAACTTTTTCCATCCCGTTCTGACTCTAGCTACTGTACTTTCAGAGCACCCTCCACCACTGCTGATTTTGTCACCCAGGTAACGGAAGGTGTCCACTATTTCTATAGAACCATCTGTGCAATGGAATGAGCTAGTATTCTGTGGTCACTTGCTACTACTTATTGCACCAGAGCACCGGCCACATATAAAATCTATATTCTTAGTTAGCTTACCTGTGATCCCACTACATCTTTTATGCACCCATACTTTGCATTTGGGACATAAAATGGAGTTTCTGCCTACTTCTTTCCTACACACTGAGCATGGCCATTTCCCAGATGGGACCGGTGCCCTATTTTCCTTCCTACATACTAGAACTTTAGTCTTAGACAAGTTAACTTTAAGGCCTTTTGATTCTAGGCCATGCTTCCATGTTTGGAATTTCTTCTCTAGTTCAACCATTGACTCAGCTATGAGCATTAGATCATCTGCATATAGGAGTTCCCATGGGCAGCCGGTCTTGAACTCCTCTCTTATAGCCTGAAGGGCAATAATAAATAGTAGGGGGCTAAGAACGGAGCCCTGATGAACACCAACTTTTATGCTAAACTCTTCACTATATTCGTTGTTAATTCTAACCTTGCTGACTGTTTCTTTATACATGGCTTGTATAGCTCTCACAAGCCATTCATCAACACCTAGTTTTCTAAGAGCCCACCAGATAATGGAACAGGGACTCTGTCAAAGGCTTTCTCCAAGTCAACAAAAGCTAAGTATAGGGGTTTACTTTTAGCTAGGTACTTCTCCTGTAGTTGTCGTACAATGAAAAGAGCGTCTGTGGTACTTTTACCTGACACAAACCTGAACTGCATTTCATCTAGATCAATTCGTTCTCTGATTAGTTGCGCTATAACTTTTTCTGTGACCTTCATGACCTGGTTGATTAATTTAATGCCTCTTTAGTTACCCCTATCTAGGGCATCTCCTTTACCCTTGTAGCAGTTAATGATGATGCTGCTATGCCAGTCCTTCGGAACGACCCCATTCTGTATGACTTGGTTTACTATCCGGGTGACTATAGTGTGTCCCACCGTTCCAGATGCTTTCAGCATTTCAGCAACTATTTCCGAAGGCCCAGCCGCCTTACCCGTCTTCATATCTTTGATTGCCTTACTTATTACACTACCTTCGACTAACACTGCTGGTACCTCTATTGGATCGATGTGGGGGAGACTGTCTTTCTCCCATTTATATATATATATATATAGTATAAAGAACGAGGAATCAGTAATGCATCACTATATATATATATATATGAAAGAAAATTCAGGACCCCAATGGCTGAGCTCCAGCTAGATCCGAACGTTTGAAACAGCTGTTGCTGACTCTTTTCCTATTACCCACTCTACTACCCTAAGTATTGAGTACTCTGGTGCGTTATGGTCCACCTGGTATCTTACCACACTTTCTTTGTTTTATATATATATATATATATATATATATAAAACCAATGCTAGCATGGAAGATAGACATTAAACAATGATGATGAGGACAATGGTGATGATATGTATTGGTTTTCATTGGTTCCAAAGATCAAGATAAACAGTATAGAATCTTTGTCAGCCATATTTCATAACTTATCAGTTGAAATGGAAATTCTCAATATAATAAAGAACTGGATGGAATTGGTGATGTCTTATTCTTTTCTTCTCTGGCTTTCTATAATTTTTTTAATACCTTTTTCTCTTTCTATTATCCATTCCTCTCTTTACATATCGTTCTCTCTCTCTCACACACACACACACACACATATATATGCAAAAGGCAAACAGAAATAACAAAGCAGACGACAAAGTACAATGAAGAAATATATTAGTTTTATACTTGACATAGTAGGAAAAGAGTCTTAATGTTTTGGATGCTAGTCTTTTATCAGAAGATAGAATGAGAAATTAAAGAGGAAATTTATATGTAGATTCCTGAGTTGTGTCAAGGGGTAACCATATTTAAAAAAGGTACTCAATACATTGGTAGAGTATAGGCACCTTCATTATATTTAGAAATGACTTCTACAGGACTAGAACTGTTTCATTTATATGAAATCATCAGGACATTCCTGATGATTTCATTCAATTGTAGAGAGATAGAGAGATAGATAGATATATTAGAGAGACAGACAGACAGACAGATTGATAGACATAAATAAACAGACAGCTAGAGAGATAGAGAGGTGGACAGATATTTAAAGAGAAAGGCAGACAGATATATAGATAAATAGATAGACAAATAGATAGGCTGATAGACAGAGAAGATGAAGTATACTGGTGGTTAGGTCTGTTGCCTTTAAGGAACAATTAATTTTGTTTTGTTTTCTCAAGGATCTTTAGGATTAGGTGGCAATTGGCTGAGATGACTAAATCAACAAAACTTGAGTCTACACTAGAGAACCTCGTTAGGTAGAGGGCTGACTTGTTGGGGGAAAGATCTGATTCTATCTGATTTGGAGGGTTTTTTGGTTTGTTTTCTTAGACAAGTTTACCTTCCAGGTGTTCAAACCTTCTAACTTTTCACCTTGTCTCTCACACACACTCACATACACACTAACACACTCACTCACACTTACTAACACACTCACTCACATACACACACACACATACTTACTAACACACTCACTCATATACACAATCACACACACACATACACACACTAACACACTCACTCACATACACATTCACACATGCATACACTTACTAACACACTCACTCCCACAATCACACTCACTCACATACATACACACACTAACACTCACATGCACTCACCCACTGTTACTCCCACTCACCCACTGTTACTCCCACATACACACTGTTACTCCCACATACACACTTACTTCCACTCACCCACTGTTACTCCCACTCACCCACTGTTACTCCCACTCACCCACACTTACTCCCACTCACCCACTGTTACTCCCACTCACCCACTGTTACTCCCACTCACCCACTTTTACTCCCACTCACCCACTGTTACTCCCACTCATCCACTGTTAGTCCAACTCACCCACTGTTACTCCCACTCACCCACTGTTACTCCCACTCACCCACTCACATGCAGTCATCATCATTTAATGTATGTTTTCTTTACAAGCAAATATTGTACAGGTTGTACTAAAGTGGAGCAACTGACCTCTCCAATGGGTCACAGCCTGTATCTTACATATATTGTACTAAAGTGGAGCAACTGACCTCTCCAATGGGCCACAGCCTGTATCTTACATATATTGTACTAAAGTGGAGCAAGTGACCTCTCAAATGGGCCACAGCCTGTATCTTACATATATTGTACTAAAGTGGAGCAACTGACCTCTCCAATGGGCCACAGCCTGTATCTTACATATATTGTACTAAAGTGGAGCAACTGACCTCTCCAATGGGTCACAGCCTGTATCTTACATATATTGTACTAAAGTGGAGCAACTGACCTCTCCAATGGGTCACAGCCTGTATCTTACATATATTGTACTAAAGTGGAGCAACTGACCTCTCCAATGGGTCACAGCCTGTATCTTACATATATTGTACTAAAGTGGAGCAACTGACCTCTCCAATGGGCCACAGCCTGTATCTTACATATATTGTACTAAAGTCGAGCAACTGACCTCTCCAATGGGCCACAGCCTGTATCTTACATATATTGTACTAAAGTGGAGCAAGTGACCTCTCCAATGGGCCACAGCCTGTATCTTACATATATTGTACTAAAGTGGAGCAACTGACCTCTCCAATGGGCCACAGCCTGTATCTTACATATATTGTACTAAAGTGGAGCAACTGACCTCTCCAATGGGTCACAGCCTGTATCTTACATATATTGTACTAAAGTGGAGCAACTGACCTCTCCAATGGGTCACAGCCTGTATCTTACATATATTGTACTAAAGTGGAGCAACTGACCTCTCCAATGGGTCACAGCCTGTATCTTACATATATTGTACTAAAGTGGAGCAACTGACCTCTCCAATGGGTCACAGCCTGTATCTTACATATATTGTACTAAAGTGGAGCAACTGACCTCTCCAATGGGCCACAGCCTGTATCTTACATATATTGTACTAAAGTGGAGCAAGTGACCTCTCCAATGGGTCACAGCCTGTATCTTACATATATTGTACTAAAGTGGAGCAAGTGACCTCTCCAATGGGTCACAGCCTGTATCTTACATATATTGTACTAAAGTGGAGCAACTGACCTCTCCAATGGGCCACAGCCTGTATCTTACATATATTGTACTAAAGTGGAGCAAGTGACCTCTCCAATGGGTCACAGCCTGTATCTTACATATATTGTACTAAAGTGGAGCAACTGACCTCTCCAATGGGTCACAGCCTGTATCTTACATATATTGTACTAAAGTGGAGCAACTGACCTCTCCAATGGGCCACAGCCTGTATCTTACATATATTGTACTAAAGTGGAGCAAGTGACCTCTCCAATGGGTCACAGCCTGCATCTTACATATATTGTACTAAAGTGGAGCAACTGACCTCTCCAATGGGTCACAGCCTGTATCTTACATATATTGTACTAAAGTGGAGCAACTGACCTCTCTGATGGGCCACAGTCTGTATCTTACATATATTGTACTAAAGTGGAGCAAATGACCTCTCCAATGGGTCACAGCCTGTATCTTACATATATTGTACTAAAGTGGAGCAACTGACCTCTCCAATGGGTCACAGCTTGTATCTTACATATATTGTACTAAAGTGGAGCAACTGACCTCTCCAATGGGTCACAGCCTGTATCTTACATATATTGTACTAAAGTGGAGCAACTGACCTCTCCAATGGGTCACAGCCTGTATCTTACATATATTGTACTAAAGTGGAGCAACTGACCTCTCTGATGGGTCACAGCTTGTATCTTACATATGTTGTACTAAAGTGGAGCAACTGACCTCTCCAATGGGTCACAGCCTGTATCTTACATATATTGTACTAAAGTGGAGCAACTGACCTCTCCAATGGGTCACAGCCTGTATCTTACATATATTGTACTAAAGTGGAGCAACTGACCTCTCTGATGGGTCACAGCTTGTATCTTACATATGTTGTACTAAAGTGGAGCAACTGACCTCTCCAATGGGTCACAGCCTGTATCTTACATATATTGTACTAAAGTGGAGCAACTGACCTCTCCAATGGGTCACAGCCTGTATCTTACATATATTGTACTAAAGTGGAGCAACTGACCTCTCCAATGGGTCACAGCCTGTATCTTACATATGTTGTACTAAAGTGGAGCAACTGACCTCTCCAATGGGTCACAGCTTGTATCTTACATATGTTGTACTAAAGTGGAGCAACTGACCTCTCTGATGGGTCACAGCTTGTATCTTACATATATTGTACTAAAGTGGAGCAAGTGACCTCTCCAATGGGTCACAGCCTGTATCTTACATATATTGTACTAAAGTGGAGCAACTGACCTCTCCAATGGGTCACAGCCTGTATCTTACATATATTGTACTAAAGTGGAGCAACTGACCTCTCCAATGGGTCACAGCCTGTATCTTACATATGTTGTACTAAAGTGGAGCAACTGACCTCTCCAATGGGTCACAGCCTGTATCTTACATATATTGTACTAAAGTGGAGCAACTGACCTCTCCAATGGGTCACAGCCTGTATCTTACATATATTGTACTAAAGTGGAGCAACTGACCTCTCCAATGGGTCACAGCCTGTATCTTACATATGTTGTACTAAAGTGGAGCAACTGACCTCTCCAATGGGTCACAGCCTGTATCTTACATATATTGTACTAAAGTGGAGCAACTGACCTCTCCAATGGGTCACAGCCTGTATCTTACATATATTGTACTAAAGTGGAGCAACTGACCTCTCCAATGGGTCACATCCTATACCTTACATATATTGTACTAAAGTGGAGCAACTGACCTCTCCAATGGGTCACAGCCTATACCTTACATATATTGTACTAAAGTGGAGCAACTAACCTTTGTGATGGGTCACAGCTTGTATCTTACATATATTGTACTAAAGTGGAGCAACTGACCTCTCTGATGGGTCACAGCTTGTATCTTACATATGTTGTACTAAAGTGAAGCAACTAACCTTTGTGATGGGTCACAGCCTGTATCTCAGATATGTTCACACACTAAATCCATGTTATCATGGTATTAGCACTGAGAAGGTTGTCATGACTTTCACACAACTGAAGAGTTCTTCCAAGTTTGCCAGCTTTTCTACAGCTGGACACACTTCCTACAGCTGGACACACTTCCTACAGCTGGACACACTTCCTACAGCTGGACACACTTCCTATAGCTGGACACACTTCCTATAGCCACTTTACACACTTCCTATAGCCACTTTACACAGTGTACTTGCTGTATTTATTTCATACTTTAGTTGTCATGACTCCTATTTACAAGAAAAGGAAAATACAATGTAAAGATAGTTACAAGCCAGGTTCCTCCTATATTTCTTTTGAAAAAAAAGGCCTCTATTGTTTTGTCTGACTTTACTCTCCTTTTCATTCCTTTACAACTTGCATTGAACCAGCTCAACTAACCATATATTTCACAATGTTTTATAGAAATTATATTATAAATACTATCTTTGAAGGTTTTTATGAAAAATATTTTATTTTTTATATTTAATAGAAAAATAATAAATTTTTCCTAATATTTAGTGAGTCGGTGATCAAGTGGGATAAATGTTTATTTCTATAATAATTTTGTTGTTTGCTTGAAGGTATTAATGAGTACTTGGAATTTAGAGAATCTTCAGAAATGGTGAACCCTTTATTACCAACCCTGCCAAAACCAGCCCTGATTCTATCAAATAAAACCACCCATTTTAACCCTTTAGTTACCAACCCAGCCAAAACCAGCTCTGGTTCTATCAAATAAAACCACCCATTTTAAAGGTTTCCAATTTAATTTAAAATCCTCCAACATAATTTAAGATAAGAACTATATGTTAAGTTACTATCTTAGTAATGAAATAATTAATCATTTTAGTAAATCCCTCAAAGTTCTTCATTAATTAATTAAAATAGTGTATTTCAATAGAAATGAGGTCAACAACACAACACAGCCACAACACAACAGGGTTCATCACAACATTAATTAATTAAAATAGTGTATTTCATTAGAAATGTGGTGATGAAAGGGTTAAGTTATTCTGCTAAAGAACTTGTCTAGTCAGATCTACTAAAAGAAGACAAGTCTTGAAGTTAACACAATAATGGCAAAGACAGCTCATGAAAATGGCTATTATGTATGTGAATATTATGCAGTGTATCATTGCTGGAAGTTTTAGGAGTCAGAATGTCTGAGATTGAAATCATTAGGACCTTGGAATTTAAAGAAGCCTGCAAAATAGTTTGATAGTTTGAAGTTTGATAGGGGCCATCTGTTTTTGAAACAAGAATAATTATTTGGAATATTGCCAAATGATTGGAAGGTTAGAAAATTTATGGAACATTGTTCTGAGAAAAAATTCCATTCTGTTATATTTCATGGTCATTGTGTTTACATTTGCTCTTCCATGCTGGCATGGGTTGGATGGGAAATTTTGAGGCAATGTTTTATGTCTAGAGTCTTTTCCTGATACCAATGACAGATTGGGATATGGTGTAGCGAAAAAATGGTATATATGTTAATAATTAAATTGGTGTGTACAATCATGTCATTTAAAATAAGAGAATATATATTTGAAAGTTTAACCACCACAATTCAGATAAATATAATAATAGTTGATAACTATTATTATATAGTTAAATAAGTCAGTTAAAATACCCCTGGAGATGTAAAAAGTTGACAGAGCTCTTTTCCCTTTTCAGGGGTACTAAATCTAAATTCTTGGTTATTTTCAAAATTATTGAAACAGCGTTTTCCACTTGAAATACAATAATAAAAAGATATGTAGTAGTATGTATATAGTAGTACTTCACTGTTTTCTTTTGTAAGATGAGAGAGGCTTCAGTTTCTGAGGAGTACAAACTGGTTGATTAAGTTATTGACAGTTAAAATATCCTGTTGTGAAGGGGGCTCCAAATAGCAGATCATTTAAAATTATGAAATATAGATATGAATAATAATTTCATATCCGTGACTTTTCTATAATTTTGAATGTAATAAAACGATAGTTATTTTGCTAAATTCCTCCAAATTCTTGATTATTTAAGAAAATATTTAAAACCTATAAATGGTGCTTTTCATTAGAAATATAATAATGGAGAGGTTTATTTGTTGTATCAGATTTATATAATTTTATAAAGGAAACCCCCAACTTAACCTGTTTGATATGAAATTGCCCCTGGCTCTATGATACAAAACTGGTTTAAAGTGTTTCAATCAACCAAATTCCTGCAACTGGTAAAAAGATTAATCAAACTAAACATCAAAATATTACAATACAGTGACTTGGGATAAAGATTTCAAAAAGTATTTCACCATTTACCTGTAATATATGAGTCCCTTGATGGGTTTCAAAAATTTCCATGGCGAGAGCATTCATATTCCGTCTTCGTAGAGGACCCCCTATCGAAAGGAAATATATGAAAATATAAATATTACTATAGAATTATAAGTATTATATACTAATTATATACTATTAGTTAAAGTTTTATGGTTTAGTGGTTAACTCTAACTCTAACCCCTCTGTCATGGTTTAGTGGTTAACTCTAACCCCTCTGCCATGGTTTAGTGGTTAACTCTAACCCCTCTGCCCTGGTTTAGTGGTTAACCCTAACCCCTCTGCCATGGTTTAGTGGTTAACCCTAACCCCTCTGCCATGGTTTAGTGGTTAACCCTAACCCCTCTGCCATGGTTTAGTGGTTAACCCTAACTCCAACCCCTCTGTCATGCACTTAATCATTTTACTTTGAAAAATTATTTTACAAAAATTATTAAAAAAAAAATCTTTACCTTTAACCGATTTGTTTGGAGGCATTCCATCCCTCTGCCATGGTGGATCACCATGACTAGAGAAGTCACGCAGCTTCAAATAACTGATTGAGAGACGAATTATGGAGGCTTTGTCCAGTTGGCTTGTAATAGCAGCTGGTAGAGGTAGTAATTTGGCCAACTCATAAAACTCATAATTTTCTTTTCCTCGACGAGAACGGGCAGCATCCCGAGACTTTTCTTTACGTAGTTCCAAGATGCTGTAATATATAACAAACAAACATTATATATATATACATAGAGGTAGAACACTGGAGGTAATATCCGTAGTGGTAGAGCACTCAGTCCATGGGACGAGTTAGGTAGAAGTAGTAATACAACAGTTAGTTCACCATACTGAGAACAATTGTTTCACCTTATACATACATATATATATATGTATATATATTATTCAAATGTTAACAAATGAAAAATATTGTCATAATCAAAATATATACTTTATTATATTTCAAAGGTACTGTGTTGTTTTTTCAGTACGTCCTCATCAGACAAAATATATGATTTGATATATGACATACCGCTACGGTCTTGATTATTCAATTACAGTATTGGCAGTATATATCATCATCATCATCATCATCGTTTAACATCCATGTTCCACGCTTGCATATATACATATATATATAATCTAAATTAAAATATATGGTTATATACATATATATAACCATATATCATTAGAGAAACATAGTATTTTGTACATTTATATATATATGAAAAGCATATAATATTTAGGAAGCATTATATACTTTAAGGTGGAAAAGTTATTATCTTCCTTATGGCTGCTGTTTCATAGTTCGTAAAACTGGAGTAAAAATCAATCAAAGCAATCGATCATCAATACCAACTATCAATTTTGGTAGAGCTCTGGAAGATGCTGAACTAATCGTCAGAAGAAATCGTCTACTTATAAGTTCCAGTAAAGTAGAAAATACCTTTATATCTGTCATGTTCTGAGAAGTAGTCAATCCATAACTTGTAGAATGAATCAATTTTTAACACTGACGGCAGATATAAAAAGGACTGGACATCGCATCCACTATCTCTAATCATATATGCCTATATACATATATATATGTATATATATATGTATATATATATATATATATATATATATATGTATATATAAATATATATATATATATGCCTATATACATATATTTTTTTAATTTGAATTATTGATGATCTCAACAAATTTCCATTGAGCTTTTCTGCTGAGAAACATATTCATCATATATATTATATATGTAATGATATTTAAATTAGTATATTTTATATATGTAATGATATTTAAATTAGTATATATTACATATGTAATGATATTTAAATTAGTATATATTATATATGTAATGATATTTAAATTAGTATATATTATATATGTAATGATATTTAAATTAGTATTGGCAGTATCGGTAGAGGGTTGGACGCCATGCTTTCTAGCATAGTTACGTCCCTTTACAGTCTGAGTTCAAATCCCGCCGAGGTTAACTTTGCCTTTCATCCTTACGGGGTCGATAAAATAAAGTACCAGTAATGTACTGGATAATTGCTGGCCTTGTGCCTAAAGTAGAAACAATTATATATGTAATGATATTTAAATTAGTATATATTACATATGTAATGATATTTAAATTAGTATATATTATATATGTAATGATATTTAAATTAGTATATATTATATATGTAATGATATTTAAATTAGTATATATTATATATGTAATGATATTTAAATTAGTATATATTATATGTAATGATACTAATTTAAATATCATTACATATATAATATATACTAATTTAAATATCATTACATATATAATATATACTAATTTAAATATCATTACATATAAATATATATATATATGTACATATATATATATATGTATATATAAATATATTTATATGTATATATGAATATATATATATATGTATATATATATATATATATATATGTATATATAAATATATATATATATATATATATATATATGTATATATAAATATATATATATATATATGTATATATAAATATATATATATATGTATATATAAATATATAAATATATGTATATATAAATATATATATTTATTAAAATAACAGATTAAAGTTTAAGCAAAGAATCGCTGCTTTCACCCTTAACGGGATCTTTTGAAACTAACAAAGTCAATCTGTAAACGCAGAAGTGGATATTTTAAAAAACGTTGCAACCGGAGGAAGACAGGAAGACGATACTTTGGTTCGTGGAAACGTTCCCTGGCAAAGAACGGGAAAAAACGAAGATAATACGTCATATATATATATATGACGTATTATCTTCGTTTTTTCCGTTCATTGCCAGAGAACGTCTCTATGAACCACCTAAGAGAACATTAGTCTACGTCTTCTTTTATACCATAAACGTGGTTCTGTCTTTGCGCGTAATTGTTTTTCACCGCTCCTATTAATGACGTATTATATTCGTGCTTAAACTTTAATCTGTTATTTTAATAAATATTTGCTCTACGGTTCTTATATATTTGATATATATTTATCCTTATCGAGCCCTCTTGGATTTTAGTCTTCAAATTTATTATTATTACTATAAATATATATATATATATATATATATATGTATATATATATAAATATATATATATATATATATACAATGATATTAAATAAATGGAAACTATATATATATATGGATACTTGTGTTTAATTTTCTTCCAACATAAAGAGAATGACGTACAGCAAACATATCTATTATATAAATATTTAGGGAATCTCTGCATGCAATTATCTATGTACATGAATACATGTGGTTATATAAGTAGATATTTACAAATATATGCACATCATCATCATCCCCACCACCACCACCACCATCATCCCCCACCACTAAGACCACCACTACCCCCCCCCCCCCCCCCTCACACTACCACATCCATCGCCCCTCACTATCCCCCCCCCAACACTACCACCACAACCACCACCACCACCTCTTCCACCACTATCATCCCCTCCACCACTACCACCACCATCAACACCATCATGTGTAAATATGTTCACTATTTTTATACATCATCTTAACAATTGGTGTAATGTAAATGAAAATATTTATTCGTAATGTTTTCTCAGGTGGTTCAATGCAAATATATGCACACAAGTAAACATTCAGTATATATTTTTACATATACATACATATATATATATATATATAACGAAGGAAATGTGGTAAGGAACGAGATGGACCATAACGCACCAAAGTACTCAATACTTAGGGTAGTAGAGTGGGTAATAGGAACGAGTAGGACCC